>JAQIWN010000837.1:0-26032 GCA_034699025.1 Entomobrya cf. arborea Gr-Col-00668
CTCTGGAGCCTCATTAAATCACTTTCACTTTGCACACACCATACTGGCATTCCGAAGTCAAGAATTGAGGAGACAAATGATGATAGAAAAATCTTTACTACATTCTCAGACATGTTACGACGCAAACTGTAGAGCCAGAGCCTACGTAGCGCAGCATTCCATACACACCATACATTTCCAGCTCAGAATAACATGCATGTTTGTAAAGTAAATTTAAAAGGAAATGAAATTGAGAAACTGCATGTGAATTAGCAAAAAGTTTTTTCTCTGTCCAATTATAAATTTCATCACAATATTCGAAACTTGATGCATAATACTTTAAAACTTGTATACATTTTAGAAGAGTTTCTTTCTTAATGAAAATCTTCAGAAACTGAAGTTGGCAGGCTGCCAGCAGAAGTATGATTAATTTTGACAAATTGATTCAACACGAAGCAATATCCGTCCGTTAATAATCACCTGAAGGTATACACAATTGTGCGATGAAGGTATTTATTTATTTTTAAAAGTTTTTCCTTTGTAAAAATTAGAAATTTCCTAACTGAAAGAAAGAAACTTGAAGCTGAAAGGTGGGCGTGGAAATATAGGCCATTGTTTCCCAATTCTCAATAGTCTTTCTTTTACTTAATTAGTTTCCGCACATGCGATTTTGTATAAATAGTAAAATAACATGTAATGTAAATCATTTTTGCATAGCATACCTTATTAATATTACACAAGTAAAAGCAGTTAATGTGAAATCACAGGATATTCCCATTTTAAATTCTCCTTGAGATTTTGCAACTCTGCCTTGAGCTCTTTTAATGATCATCACATCACTTGCTTTCACCAGTACAACATACTATTGCATTATCAGCTAAAATTGGGTATTGGCACATAACCAAAAACCCACAAAGTATGCTATCAAAATTTCTCCACTAATACACTAAAACTTTTCGCATCCCTGTCCTACTTTCCCACATAATCATTTGTACTTGGAAGATTAATAATATAAAACTTCGTATCAAAGGAGAGTACTGAAAGAGCGACAGCTTACTTTCACCTGCGTCCTGATAGTCTTCACCCAAGCCATATTATTTCATAACTAAATAGTTGTTACTTAAATTACCGCAGCACAAAGATTTACCATCTTTTATTACACTTATTTGATCTGACAAACCTCTATTCAGTAAATGGTAGTTAATTTGGCCTAAATACCATAATAAGAGCTTTTCTTGCTAATAAGTATTATTTTAACAAAGAAAAAAAATACATTTTACCCCTTTGTCTCTCCAGACAAAACAATCTATGGTCTATTTCGTCCCACATCCCACCTTCGACCACCGACACAAAACGTAATCAAAATTCCTCTAGTCTCTTTTCCTGCTGTGCACATATTTCGAAGAAAGAAAAAAAAATGTTCCCAAAAGTACTAGTATTTTTTTGCTGAACTAAGCGTTCTGTTCTGTAGGAGAACCGTTGTGAATGTATCGTGAAAATGTCCTAGATTTTTTTTGTTTTGGTGCTTTGTGTGCTCAGAATAGTAATGTAACTTTTGCAAGAAAAAAAATAGGTGTACACACAACACTTTAGCTTTCCCTTTGGGCGCTCCTTGCATTTCACAGCAATTTTTCATATGGATTTTTTTTTGGAATACCTTGAGAATTCTGGGTAGTAAAAAAGAGACCGATTTTTAAAAGTGAAGACATTGCAGTGTGGCACGATGAAGAAAAAAATCAAGCCATGAGAATCGTGTGATCATCAATGTCATAAAAAAGTAAACAAAACGAAGAAGAAATGTATTTACATACAAAATGCATTGAATGTGGTGAAGAAAAAAGGAAGTAGGTCAAAAATCGACAACATCTTCTGAGACTACAATGCAGTCAACTTTCACTCTAAATAAAACGATCAGATCAGATCCTGAACCACTGATCACACTAGCGAAACAAAATTCATCAACACGAACAAAAAAGGTAGAGAAACTAGAGTGTTTCATAATTTATGTCGATCTTGGGAGAAAAGTCATTTTTTTTATCAAACCATCAAACCAAGTCATGCCCAAAACTTGTACACAACAATAATGAGATGCTGCTGAGGTAGTAATAGGCAATCCGCGCATTTCCTTTGAACCGAAAAAGAAGAAACTTTCCTCTTGTATTCCCAAAGCTTCTCACAACTCAACCTGTTTGTCTCGTTTGGGTGGTGTGGTGTAAGTCAAAGCGTCATATGGAACGTGGAACCGTGACTATTTCCTATTTTTTGATGGGCACAAAATATGAAGGCTCCTCTACATTTTCTCCTTTATTTACTGAAGATGATTAACTCATGTTTTATGCACGAGCGGTGAAGTACACACAGCAATTTTTTTCCACAAGAAAAAAGGTTAAACGATGTTGCCCTGCCCTGGCATGACTTGACTTGATCCCTGAGATCTCAGAGGCATTGCATTCCAGTGTGGCTGTCTGTCATCTTTTTTCACAAGAAACTAGAAAACTATATCAAGTTTTTGTGTATCTCTCTTTGGACTTATGCGACAGAATTGAGTAGGTTTAGATAGTAAACTATTTTTCTCTATTAAGTACCGGAACCATAACTTATACAAGTCGTTATACAGGTTTTTAATAACAGACAGTTGAAAATTTAATGTTTATGAAGTTGCACAGGCAAAATAAAGCACTTACGATGGAAACCAGGTAGGTTGACGACTTTTTTTTGATCATGAAAAGGTTTCTTAGAATAAAGAATACTATGTGGACTCAATGACACGGAATTTGGCAAAACAAATAGACAAATAATAATGCTTACCTAATGATAACGTGCTGCTGTTAGAAATACGTAGAAAAAACGAGCTTACGAGCACAGTTAGCATACAGTATTTACATTTATAAAGACTTACATCCACACACCTGGGAAAATTTATTCAACTTTTTAGAGTACTTTTCCCACGAGAGGCATTTTGAATTTTGAGAACATGCTACAAAACTGTTTGAATGAGTGAAAAATGTAAATTTAAAGTAGGAAGACAAAGCTAAATGATTTTTATTAATGTGATGCTAATGTAAATACTCTTCTAGTCAAGTATGATATGTATAATGTAGGTATTTAAACAAGGGAGAAAGTTACATCGTGCCGTGATCAAGGTGAAAGGTTAATTTAAACTGAGTAAATTTATTTGCCTTTTAAGTCGCGATTGACATTCTAAAAATGGCTTAGCTTTTTTTACTAAGTAAAAGTAAGTATCTAACTTACTACTCTAAATAATAGTAGTGTTCAGTATTTTTCTGCGTTTACCCCAAAGAAAAAAAATGTTGCAAGTAAAGTAAGGTGATATTCCATTTTGCAAAAGTCAGCTAAGTGGAAATGGAATTGCGACTTGTGCACAGAATAATAAACATTTCCAACTGACATTACAACAATTTCTCCCTGGGATCGAAACTGTCTTTTCTTTTTAAAAACGCAATAAAATGGCGTGAAACAAAACGTGAATTGTTTTTATTTCTTCTAAAAACGAACAATTTACTTTTTTTTGCTTCACATACATTCATACATACGTACAAGTACCTATGCACTTTTACTTTCACACAAATGTGTTTGCTGTAGCACAGTAATAAAAAAACTTTCTCTATGGAAACTGGATCTACTTTGCGCTTCTCTGATGCAAAGAAAACACAAAAAAATGTGTCAAGTGCCACAGACTTTGAAATCCTATCAGTTTTTCATTTAAAATAGCAACATGACCTACTTTAACATCCAAAACACCTATTCAAAACGTAATGAATAGTTGTCTATTTGCTTTCTTTACATTCACTACTCTTCTGGTTGGCTTATTTATGCGTTTTAGTTTAAAATTCTGGAAAATAAAGGATTAAGGAGTGATTCTGTCAGTCATGTTGACTGACTTGACTAAAAAAGAGAAAACCTTTTTAATAGAAGGAAAAAAAACCCCATCACCTTCCAATCTACTAATCCATTCGATTCCCCCACCTCAATATCTTCTCTTTTCTTAACATTCTCCTTATCTTATTGATTCAAAATCCGTGTAAAGTCAGTAATATTTTATCGCGAAAAAAGCTAAATAAGTAAGTAGGATAATATCCTTTCTTATATCCTCTCTAACAGCTTTGCGTTGTTTCTGTGATTAATGATAACCTACTTGAGCACAAGAGTGTAACAAAGAGTAAAAGGGAATTGATTGCGACTTACGACCCAAAAAATAGAGGAATGTGTAGTAAAGGTCGTTGGCTTCCTTTTACTCACCTTCTCCTCCCTCACTATTCACCACTCAAACTCTCTCATTCTCATTGTCAGATTACCTATATTACTACCATATTCCTATTGCCTATTTATCTTCTCATTTTCTACCTTTCTCCATTTTCTTTTCTTTTGGCACTTGATACAATAATAATGTAGAAATCACTATCATCATCGTCATCACATCAGCAGCAAGACATTACAAACCATATCTACTTTTTTTTCTTGATGATCTGATCTACCATCAACGCCGCCGCCACCACCCACCACCGACAAAACGGCACTTTTTTCTGTACTCCTGTATTTCTTCCTATTGTATTGTTGTTGTAATCTGCGTAGACATTTTTTAGACACACAATGGAAATGTATAGTGGGCCATTTCTCTTTTTTATTTATCGATTTTATCTGCACACATGTCTTCTTTTTTCCCTTCCATTACAAAACATTTTTTTGCTTACGTTTCAAAAATAATCATCCTTTCTCTTCCGGAAAGTAGGAAAAAAACACAATAAAAACCATTTTTACCTTCTTTTTCCCAGCTTTTTTCTGTACAAAATGATACCTTTATGTTACATAATACAATGATGATGATAATAATTGCACAGTTTTATTGTACGTGTTGGGAAAGCTGATGGGATGATTGTGGGATAATGGCAAAATGGCGTGGTCTCAATATCATCATGATCATGTTGATGGCCACTTCCATTCATCACAGCACACTACCAATGTAATCGTCATAAAAAATGTTAAAGAAATGAACATAAAAAAGAATTCTAAATGATAAAATTCCATTTGTGTAAATATTCTTCCAAACTACCTTTTAAAATAAAATTATTATTACAATGCGTACCCGCGTCTACAAAAAAAGCTTTCTAGGGAAAAACGGGTAGTTTTTTTTAAAGAACCATACATCTGACATATAATCCCCGGATATACATAAAAATTTCTTAAAAGTATAACTTTAAAAGGTTACATTGTTATAATGTTGAAACGTTTACTAATTATGGTTGTTCTGTTGTTAAAGAACAGATGTAATTCAAATGAGTAATTTACATGATGAATTGTGTTATTCTTTTTTCCTGTAAAAAAGAGCTCTGCTTTGGATTAAGTACCAAAAAGGTGATGAAGGTTACAAGGGTATTTTTTTCTTCTTTCTTTCCTGCTTTCTCTTGTGGAATATGATGGGATACTGATAGAGAGGGTTTTTTTTCCACTTGACATACATATATTCCATTAATCCTCTCTCCCACTTTTCTCTACGCACCAAGTGTGCAGCTTCAGAGGAGTATTCCAACATCTGGCTTGGCTTTTTTGTCTTCAACCAAATACTGCGACTACCACCAACACACCAACAAAAACACCACTCATCCACCATCACCCAATCTCTCACTACAAATAAGTTTTTGTCTCAACGACCTTCTTCATCTTCCAGCATCCACCAGCTTTGAAGCACCATACCATATTTTACCCCTTACTCCTTTTTCGTTCACTTTTTTTTGGGGATTACTACACCGGCAACGGCAACAACTCAATCTACTCATTATTCCTCGAGGGACATATGCTTACGCTTCCTTTCTCTCTTTCCTCTTTGTTGACTTAAGTCTAATACTCTTGCATTACTTACTTTACTTCTCTTTCTCTCTCAAGATGAGAACCTATCTCATCAGAGTAGTACGGAAAACAAATGCCAAAAACTTTCTGAGTTTGTCTTAACATCTTGTATACACTACACTACAGATCAAAAAGTATATAAGGTGCTTGAGCTTTCGTACATATTTTATACTTGTATTTTGGGATGTGCGTAGTGTGTATGTACATTTAGCAAAAGTTTTAACAAGAAAAAAAGTGTTTTTCAAGGAAAATACTTAAACTTCAAGAAGATAATGGTAATTAAAGTCACCCTCTAGCTTTGATCCTAATAACAGCAGTTGTGATAGCCGATTTTCAAACTAATTATTTAAGAATTCCTGCGAAATACACATTTTTTCATTAAAATTTTTAACGTAAATTTAAAACATCGTTGACATTTCCATCCAATATCTGAATCGAATCTAGTTGCTTTGATTTTAGTTTTGTTTGTCTTGTAGTGGCCCAGTTTCTAAAATGAAATGTCAAAGCAAAAATTAGAGACCCTTTTTCAAGTCTAAACTATTGCATAGTGCAAAGTGTAAATCCAAAAGGAAATTTATTGGCAAACAACTGCGAAAAAATTAGTGAAGGCTCAGTCGTTTGATGTTTTTGGGACCAAAACAGCAAAGTACTCCAGAATTGCTCTACAAATATTTCAACAAACGTTTTAAATTTTAACACATTTTTTTCCTTATTTGCTTTTCAGTGCATACACGCAAAACAAATTTAAATTTATTTTTAAAAGTTGGTTGCATTTTCCTCCAACTCATTCTGTCATGTTTTTTTTTTTGGAAAACGACAGATTTAAAATTGAAGTTGGTCATACATAAATCCTTGCGCTAGCTGTTGGGATCGTTAGTCATTGAAGTCAACGTCGTTTTCATTGATGGAAATTATAACAGAAGAAAGCAAATCGTTTCGTAGTAATCAGTATACTCACAGTAATCACTCCTTTCTTGTGTTGACTTCACACAACCAGTTCCAAGAATCCAGCCATCTAACTCTTTATAAAGCGAAAGAACAAAAACGAAATCTTGTAAAAAGCTGCATTCCATTTCACCTTTTTTGTTCCATTCTTTTTGTACCTACACTTTTAAAACTAAAGACCAACATTTTTGTCGTTTGAAAATACATCAAAACAAAAACGTACATGAATGAATATACACGTGTAATATACAACAAGCACGTTCGCTTTCCATGTAAAATCAGGAAACGACAAAAATGAGTCATCTTTTTAGTCACAGTCATAAAGGTAAGTACATAAACAAACTCACGTCTTCACCATTAAAAACCGGAACTAATGTGAAAAGATGAAAGTCAGAGAAATGATTTATGAAAGGAAAAAAGGTAGCTCCACTAAAAAATAAAAGCAAAAAAAAAAATACTATTATGCATTGTCATTGTCACGCTGATTGCGAGCAAGAGCTGCGCTCTGAGATGAAAACCATTACACAATTCATACACAACTTGTACTTTATATTTGCTCCTCTTTTACTAAACCTATTCACGAGTTTCCATTTGCATTCCAGAAAAAAATACTCATGTCATGATACACTCGAAGGTAAGGTAAGACTAATAACATTGTCATCATTATGCCACACACCGTTTTCCCATTCATTCTCTCCTGGGAAGGGAAAAAAACAGTCAAGTTCACTTGACTGAGTTCACTGAAAAATCCGAAACTCTTGTCCGTGTATTTGCCATTGTACTTATTATTCATACGCCTCATTTAAATTTTTCGGCATTCTGTCCCATTCCCAAATAATAAAGATCATTTACCAGAAACAGGAGAAAGGTAAACAAAAACGAGTACACTGGAAAAGAACAGAAAAAAAACTCTCGTACACTTTTGGTTAAATGGATATGTTCTCGTTTTATGGAAAGTTCAAAATCACAGTTTTCAGCGAACTTCTTCATGTCCATGTCCACTATTTGAACGTTTGTAAATCAAGGGCTCTCTCTTTCTCTCTGCAGTGCAGAATGTGTTGATAGTCCCCACTTCACTTCACAGTTCACTTCTATTCCATTTTTTTCACGGAAATGAAGTCATGGGTGAGTGAGTGGAACGGGTGGTGAAAGCGGGAGTGTCACTATAATAAAGTCCGTGCAGGGAATTGAGGAAGTGTATGTTGCTGTGTTTCTCTTGGAGGGCTCATCAATGATGTCTATTTGGTCAGTGTCTTTATCGATCCATCTGTTGTAAGACACACACAGAGAAAGAATAACGAGGAAGCTACAGAAAAGCAAAGAACATAAAAAAATATATTAGAATTGTAAGGTGGTGGTGATGATTTACATCCCTGTGCTTTCACCAGATCAAGGGTACTTTTGTATGTGTGGAGTTTCCTTTGTCCGTCCAGCATGTCATGAAGGTAATTGAGATTCCACGCATGGACGCTCCCCTGCGTAGAATCAGGAAAGGTGACTTGAGTGCAACAGAACAGAAGCGTAGCGTAAAGTGTAATAGCTCGCTAAGGAATATTGGTGAATCCATATGGATGGACAGACTTTTATGAGTATACAGGCATATATGAATGTAGTGTCTATAAATAAAAGTTATTTTTTAAGAAGAGAAACTGAACTGAAAGAATAAGAGACATTTAAAGAATGGATAGAAGGATGAAGATTGTAGTGGTCCGCCCAAGAGTGTCATTCACAGCAGCACTCCGGTGGTGACACCGACAACCTCGATGGTTGGCTATTGTCAAGTAATCAAAATTCGGTATCTTTTGGAACAAGGGTTCCTCAGAGGTTTAACAAGGCAGAGGAGAGAGATAAGTAGGGGTTTTGTGAGAACACTGACAATACAGCTTGGCTACAACTTTGCTCTACTTTTAGAATATTCATGGTACAATGGAGCAGCGAAATTGACACAGTTTTTGTTTCATTTTCTTTAAAGATTCATTGGATTGACGTGTAATTATATTTATAATGCTAAAAATAAAGTTTTTGATGTTTTATATTGATGCTACTTTATGTCCCAAGATATAAGTACTTCCGGTATTCCTATAATAATTATAATTCTGCTGTAAAATATTAATGAAGTATTTTTAGCCCTTTTATGGTACTATACAGCTAATATTCGCAGCACATGACCTTTTGAAATTTAGATTTCTGCAATTTTTTTGCATAAAACGTAAATGAAATTAAAGTTTTTCATTTAGCTGCAGCTTTTTTAAATTAAATTATTCCTTTTCCGTTTCCCGTTCAAACTCAAAGTATTTTGAAAGAATTGGGTTCTCTTGTACCAGGACCTCAACCAATGAGAGATTTTCTTGTATAAACGTTGTTGAAAGGCATGCAAACCTGTAATTGGAGAATTTATAAAGCCATGAGACTTTGTAAATATCCCTCAGGTTTAGTTTTAATTAGTTGTCCATAGTCAAATTGAAAGTCTGCCTCCAACTTCCATTTTACTTGTTGAGGCTGATTCCCTCATTTTCTGCGTTGTATCTTCTATTCATCTTTAGAAATGTATGACAAAGTCCACAAAAATACGACCAGTAGTGGTTGTGATCACTGATTACATATCTCATCTGACTTTTGTTCAGCAAATACAATTGACAATGTGTAGTGATTTTGGTTTCGAAGACTTCATTAAGTGAAACGCATTTTCCCCAGCAGTATTACATGCTATCTGTGTATTTCAGAAATGCAGCGTAATAACTGAAAATCGATTTCTTGAACAAATTCCAAGGGTGGTGCGTTGTATTGTATTTATATATTTTTTTCTTCTTGAATGTTTCGTCAAATTAAAGAAATCGGGGGAAAGTTGAAACTCTAGTCAATTGAATGAATTTTTATTTTGTTTGCTTGTTTGTCTCTCACTTTGCTTCTTACTCAACCGTCAACATTTCAGTGTATAGACATTTGCTCTCGTAACACTTGATCTGGTTTAATATTCTGTTTACATACTTAGTCCTGATTTTCTCCCTTGTTCCCTTTTATTTATTTATTTTCAGGATACCTTGTGTATTCCCAGTACTCTGCCTTGTCAATCTTGTTGAGTGGGAGGAAGAGTCTGTGTACACAATAATAAATGAGCTCACACGGACTTCAGACTTTCTACACAAAACAAAACTGCTATTTTGTTTCCGTGAAGAAAATCCCTTAAAAATATATTACCTGGTGGATTTCATTCAGGCAAGTATATATGCAAAATGCAAGCGATAGACATAGTTTGCGTTTCAAAAGAACCAAAAATAAATTGCCCACACATTCTTCCAAAAATTCCACCGAGTCCTCATCAAAATGCACAAAGTATAAATGACGAGTTCCTCAAGTAGAAATAGGAGATGGTGGAAAGAAAAGGTGGATTTATTAAGAAAATTGGAAAGTTTTTGTTGTCAACAGGAGGATAAAAAACAAAATGTAATACGACGGTATGCGATGAACTCATCACATCACCAGCACAGTAATCTTACCTGATTTGATACAGAAAATACAAAAAGAGAAACATACATCATTTATTTCACGTTCACCTGTATCCAAACTTCTGAAATGAACTCTATTCTAACTTTCTACACTATTTCTGCTCTGCACATAAGCTTTGAGGTTACAATTGTCATCATTTTTTAAACTAGAAATAGAAGAAAGCTGCTTTTGAGCAAGTGAACTCTATTTCTCCTCTTCTGTTATTTTATCAAGGCAAGAGGCAAGGAGACTCTAATTTCTGGCTTAAATAGGCTTAGATGAGACTTAAGAAATAGGAGCTGGGGGACCAACATGTCTTAAAATATCTACAGTCAACCAAACCAAACCACAGGCCAGTAAATTGTTTTCTGAAAACAGACATAAAAAATTGCTAAACTCAATTCTTTTGTGCTTTCTCTCTATTATTTCTAAATGAAGCAAAGCAAGGTGGGTAAACATTTTGGAAGGATGAAGAGATGAGGAGAGACTTACTAAATAAAGTAAAATAGATTGTATATATCAGTAGCAGTCCAACTGTTAGAATCAGAAGGAAAAGGATTGGCAGAAACTTTACTGACGTGAGTGAACCAAATACTCGAGCATATTTTTTTTCGTGTGCTACTATTGCAATGGTTTTGTTGTATCAATTTGGTAAGATTAATGAGTTACATGTTTCTTAAATGAAGAAAAACAGGTCTAACTCCAAAAAGCAGTGATGCAGGAAGTGGAGTAAAATATTAAGCCAATTTTCTCAATCAAAGTAAACTTTGTTTTTGAGCCAAAAAAATCGAAAGTTTCAAATTAAGAACAGAACAGGTGCCTTCCACCGACTCAATATATATGATTGAAAAATAGTCGAATATGTTTATTGAATCATCATCTTTGTCACAGACAGACCGCACACTGCCTACTCGCATAAAGAAAAAACCAAATATTACAAGTAATTTGCTTGCAGCAACGTAATAAATGAAGCATAAAACACGTACATTTATGTTAGGCCCAGCTTTCCTCCATCTTTCATTTGATTGAGCTTCGGTTTTCTCTGCTAAACATTTTTCATAATAAAAACCTGATGTCTACCAGAACAAAAGCAGAGGAGCAGTAAGGAAGTAAAGTCTTCATAAGTAATCCTAGTGGACATGGGTACTCAACTTTAGTTTAGTTGGTGCTGTGGTGGTGGTGGTGTGGTTGCGAACAAGATGATATTGTCCAATTGGAAAAGACATGATGTAGACATAGACATAACCCATTTTTTCTTCTTCTTCTTCTTGGAGATCCTCATGACTTTCTTTCTTCCAAAGAGCAGAACAAATGAGGAAAGAGAAAGCTTGAGGAAACCCAAGACTTTATTCTATTACAAGACAAGACCGATAGGGAGACACTTTACCAAAAAAAAATTCTTCCTTCTCGACTCGGCACGGCAATAAATTACTTTCTTCATTCATTAAGCTGCCAGTCATTAAATGCTACCCTGCCTACCCACCCACTCTACTATTATGTAATCTTACTGCTTGCTCAACAAAGTTATATCTTCTACTGTCATGCTATACACCCACCACAAATGTCGTTATTATTATTATTACTGTCATTACTCTGTTTCTCTGGTGGCGTTAGCGTTGGTGCTACCACACTGCTCCACATTTTCTCTTGTTTTGACTGGTTGATTGTTCCACAGTTTTTTGCTCTACTTTTTTTTGTTTCTTCTAGTCAAGTCAGTAGTCAGTAGCATGTTTGGTGGTTTGTACTCATATTGTCTTCGTCATCATCATCATCATCGTCAAATTGAGAAAAGAAAATTATGTTGATGGGTGGTCTTATATCTATGCCACTATTATTAAACATTAAAACAGCATGGACAGCTCAGCGAGACGCCACACTATAATAATAATTTTAACCAAAAAAAAGTATATGAAAATCCTTTCTTAGAACTTGGAATACTTGGATCGTTTCATAGGAAGGCTCAGAGGCATAAGGCCATAGTTTTCATTTTCTTTTTTTTCCTTAAGAGTTCTTCTGTATCCATAAAATAAATAAATAATAAAAATGGCGAAATAAACGAATGAAGTGAATTTTATGGGGTAAACCAAAAACACATTAGACTTTTAGTACATTTCCTGTAGTTTTTGCTCCGTTTCTAGCTTCTAGGCTTTGCCAAATGCATTGCAAAATTTTGTGATGACACAGGGCATAGCCTAGTTAAGAAATCGATTCCTTAATGCATGTAAACATTATTAAAATGATTGTCTTATGTTATGGGTGACATTATCATTTAGTTGACGAAGATGGACCAGTAGAAAATATAAACACATCAAAACAATTTGCATTTAAGGGTACATTACCGGAAGTGTAATGGACATTTTAGAGCATAATATAAATAGCATATCAGTAGTGGTAGTAGTGATAGTGTAGTTGATGATGATTATACCGCATAGAGTAATTTTCTTCGATAGCCATTATGGAGGAAACCAACAATGTACAATATATTCTTCATACAAAAAATATATGCAGATATGGACTCTGTTATAAGTTTTAAGGGTCAACAGTCAATGATGATGATGAGCTTACTGTTGGCTGTACCATTAAATAGATAAATATCTTTACACGAAGGATCAGAGCTTAAACGCTGACGATGCTGAAACCCTCTGTAATGACTGCGTTCCACATTACCCCAAACGTCATTCATATCCATTGCCATTAACAAATTATGAGAATATTCCGATACAAATTAAAATATAATCGAATCAGATAAATGCGATAGTTTCAAATAAACAAAGCATAACTTTTTTACAGACCAAACCAATAATACCATTATGCATGCCATTTTTTTTATTTCAGCATCATCATATCAGTTATCAATTCTAAACAATTTCATTTTATATACGTTGATAGTATCCATTCGTAGAAATTAGAAACTCCGTTCTCATTTTCATTTGTCGATGGATCTTCAGCAACAGCAACCCCCGATCCCAATACGTAATAAAAAGTTCCAAACTTTTGAAATCTAATAACATTTCATGCAATACACTCATTTTTTCCACCAAAAAACACATTCATCATTAAAAAGCCAACCTTCATCACATCCTTTTCAATCAACCAGGGTTCAAATCAAATAGAGGGCTCTATTTTCTTCCTTTGAAGTCCTCTTCAGTTTAGTCCAGACAATACAAAAGCAACTATATTACAATTCACTCCGAACCTATCATTGTCATTTTCTACCTTGTTCCATTTTTGTTTGCAGCGCTTCAATTCATAAAATCAAGCTTCTCACATCACGCATCAGTTTTTCTTTTACAGGAACGAAGAATCAATTGTCACTTTTACCATTCCTACCCATACACCTAAAAATATCTACCCATTAGATTACAAATACCACATATTCATTTCTACGCACCCAGAAAAAAAGTTAAAGTGAAAGTTAATTCCCATCATCACCACGTACAAAATATAACACACAACAAAAGAACGGTTTCGTTTCAAATTCGACCATATCACAAAACACTCGAAATACAACCGACATCGACACATTCAGTTGAACAGCCATGCATGCATGCACATTCATAATATCAATCATCATGTGCGTCTATAAAAACTACATTACACTTTTATAGTTAGCCCTTTTTTCCTTTTTTATAGGTGGAAATACTGGAAATGGAAAAGTGAATTTTATCGTCACCATTTTTGTTCCCGGTTTTGCTTGTAGTTTTCCATGTCCCATTCGTTCACTTTCTCTGATCAAACTCTCTCTCTACTTTCACTATATTCCAACCACAATAATACGTGGACTCCTTTTTACTCCCATTTCATTACTCGGGGAACACCACAAAAACGGAGCAAATTCTGTTCGACACAAAATAAAATAGTTGTAGCACTTTTCATGGGAACAAAAGTAACGCACTTTCCACCGCCGCCACCACCAACACTTTCAATACTGGAAAGCAAACCAAAACCACGTGGGTCGTGCGAATGTATTAGATGAAAAGGAGAGCACAGAAGAACATATTTCCCATTGGGACCTAGGCCATATGAGATACTCCATTACTTACATTCATCCACGCCAGTAGAGAGCGAAAGCATAAAGAAGGATTCTCACTTGACTCATTTGAAGGAACATTTTTTCTTTCACAATTTCACACGATTTTTATTTGTGTGTGGAAAGCATCGCACGGATGAAATACGGCTATTTTCTTCTATTTTTTTCCACCTCGATCGACAAGACAAGTGAATTGTAACAGAAAAAAAGGGAAGACGATAGGGAAAGGGATATATATCTGAAAAAAGAAATTCATTCCCTTTGACAATTGATCCAAAAAAGAGAGGAAATGGGAGTGATACCAGCTGACAGAAAAGGGACGAAAAAAAGTACGAGTCGAAGTCGACGACGAGTGCTTCCACAACTCCTTAAATTGATACTAGCACTTTACTTTAAACATGATCGTTTGTGTGTGTGGTGTAAAAAACATTGCGACCGGGTTGAATACTGGATTGAATTGAATCACAACCGAGAAAAAATAGTTCATACTTTTTTTTAGAGAAAGCAAAAAAGAAAAACTACATGGACAGCTTTTATCTCACTGAATATATTTGCTTCTTGCTAAATTCAATTGAGAAAAAAAAATCTTGTATAGAAAATATATATGTATATTATAGGAATGTATAGAGAATATATTATACATTACATTAGTTTCATTTCAATCTATGTAGCGACCCACAAAAATCAGATCATCTGAAGAAGAAAAGAAGAGAGGTAGCAGCAGAACAGAAGCACCAAGTCCCATTCCCATAATCGTTCGTTGCACTCTCGAACCGCCGCTACCGCTCGGTGCTTGATTTTTTTCTTGTAGATCTGAGGGAATCTTGGAAGATCTTTTTTAAGAAGGAAGGAAAAAAATGCTCAAGCTTGAAAAGCGGCATGAGAAATTGAAAGGAAGGAAAAAGAGTAAAGTGAATAAAAAACGCCTTTGTGGGTGGCTTTTACTCAATACTCAATTCATTCAACTCAATGATCATAGCAGCTCACAGCTCATCCTATTATTTCCGTTTTCGAGGAAAAAACTGATGAAATTTTGTGGATAAGAAGCTTGGTTGGGCTGATGTGATATTGCTGATTGATTGTTTCTTTTGAATATGCAAGGAAGCTAAGCACTTGACTTCAAAATACATTTATAGTCTTTACCCTATCCATATCCCTATTGATATCAAAATTAATAGCATAAATTGGGCATTCTTGGAAAATTATATGTTAAATGAAAAAATGTATATAATTTACTTATTCGAGCAAAAACTGATATCGCAGTCGGTAGGACTCGAACCTACGCTCCCAGAGGGAAATTGATTTCTAGTCAATCGCCTTAACCACTCGGCCACGACTGCTCCCACGTTACAAGTTGATGTCAGCAAGCTCTACGCAATAGTGGGCAAACACAAACTGTTTTTTTAACAGGTGCCTTACTCAGTTTATCAAGGACCTTTACTTTTGATGTATATTTTGAAGTTTTCGATGTATTTAGAAAAGGAAACAACATAACAGGCACGGATAGATTATGCATGTATATGTATGCATGCATCGTTCGTGAATCGAGTATTGATACTGATACGGAATACTGAGGAACTATAAGAATGCGTTGAAAAAGCAACATAAGTTAGGCACAGCAAACATTTGAAATCAAAGACGTTCATGGTGCATGCAAATATTTTAGTTTGTAGCTAGAGTCAACTTGTAATTGTAAACTTTTGATCAAACTGAAATCCAATTACAAGTAGCCCTATTATGTTTGAAAATTATCAAGCAGGACAGTCTATCGTAATCATAATATTTTATAGAACAATTATACGACAAAGACAAAGGAATAAGATTATTAGTTCGTTGAAAATAAAGTCATTAAAATAATTTGATACTAAAAATGACGATGATGACTTGATGACTTGTTCTAATATGACATCAAGAAAATTGGACTCATTTGTCTTCCAACCAAACTGGCATTTATACTTCAATTGTTTCTTGTAAAAAAAAAAGTTTAACAAAAACATGTGTACCAGTATATTCGAATTTTAAAAAGTAGGTAGACTGATCGAAGTAAAAGAAAGTTATTAGATTCAATAAGTAACGAGACACTTGGTCACATTCACATCCACTATCGACCTTCTTTTAATACCTACCTCCCAACCCAACACGCATGCATGCATATGTAATTGATCCTGATGAAGATGTCTCATATTTCTTAAATGACCCAACTATTAAACAAGGGAATTTCTTCTAAAGATGGTTTATATCGTAGTTCTTTTTGTACTAGTTGAACTGTAACCTACAGCTTGCATTTTAATTTTTTTAAAGTAAATTACCCTTCAACAAAATTTAGTCACAGGTAAAAATTGCATAAAACTTTTTAATTATGGTTTTGTACAATTGCTTTGTACTTAACTATGTGTATCGATGAGATGAAATATGCATCCTTCTTTTCCCTGTCTACCTTAATCATAAATTCCCTTACTTTTAGCAAAAAAAAGTAATTAATTATTCTTTCTTTCTGGATCCATGCAGATGATAATGTATGTCTTTTCTAATGATACATCCGTCACACTAGTCACTTCTTCATTTATTTTCTAGCTTGGAGTAAGTTTGAGTGACATGAAACGGCACGAAAAGTTTATACTTGTGAAAAATACATACACATGTTTTCTTTGTGGGTGTCACTGTCACTAGTCGCCAATGTCATATAATAATTTTCACCACCGCCACCATCACTACACGCTCATCCACTCCCTACCTTTGTGTGTCAAGACTCTGAGAAAATAACAAAGAAATTTTTAATGAATGGAAATTATAACGAAAGACAATGCTTCGAAGGTCAATTTCATAATTTACTTTTGTAAAAACCTTCACTATTTGGAGCACTCTAAACAACAGAATGATGATCAGTTTTAATTTCTTTCTGAAAAGGACAGGCCTATCCTAAGAAGAAGGGCTTCCGTTAGAAGTGTAAATTCTTTGTACGCTTATATTTCTGAGATAATTGCTCAAGAAATTCTAAGAAAAAAAACGGTAAAGTATTATTATTTCTAAATGGCAAAGCATCTTGAATACGAAATCGACGAGGACGACGAGAAAAAGCCAAAGACTTTGGAAGATGTTTTGGAATCAATTGGTAAATTGAGTTTCATATAAATTTTTACACACAATATTTTTTGTACTTTTATTTGATAAATTACATATTCATCTTTTGAAATTAAATAGGAGGATTTGGATGGTTCCAGTTCTTCAGTTTACTTTTCATCTTGTGGTACGAAATTCCTGTGGGAATGTTGGCATTTTTGCCAATTTTTGTTGGTCTGTTAATTAAAGTTCTTATTTTACC
Source organism: Entomobrya cf. arborea Gr-Col-00668 (assembly GCA_034699025.1). Classification (NCBI taxonomy): domain Eukaryota; kingdom Metazoa; phylum Arthropoda; class Collembola; order Entomobryomorpha; family Entomobryidae; genus Entomobrya; species Entomobrya cf. arborea Gr-Col-00668. The sequence continues at coordinate 17,628 of JAQIWN010000837.1, forward strand.
TTTTTTAAATACTGATAATTTGGTATTTACTGAAAGATTTATATAAAAATGAATTTTTAATAGGAAGAACTCCAAAAGAATGGCAGTGCATCACAGAGAATAGTACAACGTTCATGGGCCCTGATGAAATATGTCATTGTAACGGTACACGTTTCAGTAATGAAACCACAATCGTTACTGAGGTTTGTAATGAAAGTAATTATTATTATAATACCATGCACCATGCATTAATTAACTTGTAGTTTTTTTACAATTTAAAAAATCTTAAAATAGTGGGACTTGATATGTGACAAGTCATGGGTCGTGGATTCAATTACAACTTTTCAAATGTGTGGCATGTTCATTGGTAATAGTATACCTCCTCAGTTATCCGATTGGTACGTGACGACCAATTGAAACGTTCTATCTTTCATAATTGCAAATTTTGTAAATGCAAAGCATAATTATAACGGTGTGAAAATCAATGCATGTATTTAGGTACGGCCGAAAAAAAACTTTCATCGGACTAATTCTAACCATGAGTCTGGGGCAAGCTGGAAGTGCCCTTTCCATTAATCCTTACATGTTTGCAGTATCCCGCTTCATTTGTGGGATAGGCCACTCTGGCTACATGACAATAAACGGTATTTACTCCATGGAGTTTTTAACTCCACGATGGAGGCAATTGGCAGGTTGTCTGGGACCGTTGGGGGAAGGTATCATTCTCCTTGCCATTTTGGCTTGGGCGATTCAACCATGGCGTCTTTTGATCTGGGCTGTAGCATCTCCATTTTTAACCATATTTTTTGTTGCAATGTGAGTGGGCTGGGGTGGTTTTTATATCAGAAAATAATATGGTTTAGAAAAATGATATTGTTAAGTGAGTGAAAACTGTTTGTTTAAGAATATTGTTTACTTTTTTTTGTACAATATCCAGTTTCCTGCCGGAAAGCCCTCGATGGTTGTTAAAACAAAAACGGATTGCTGAAGCAGAGCAAGTGATTCGATACATTGCTAAAGTAAACAGGAAGGAAGTATCAAAAATGGACGAGATTTTAAAAGAGGTCGCAGAACAGGAAGGGAGTACCTTGGTCGCTCAACGCTTCTCTTACTTGGATCTGTTCAGAAGAAAGGAGTTTAGGAAAAAGACAATTGTTTTCATTGGAATTTGGTTTTGTTGGGCACTTCAATATTATGGGATTAAATTTAACGTGAAAAACTTTGGAGTTAGCCCATATCTAATGCTGATTTTATTGGGAACTATGGATTGCATTGGCTTCCGGGCAGCTTTACTGGTGAATAATAGGTTAGGTAGGAGAACAGCTTTGGTAGTATTTTCCAGTGTGTCCGCTGCATTCTTTTTGAGCTTAGCTGTAATTCAGATTGCTGTTGGGTTGGATGGTTATAAAACTTTGTTTATCGTGTTTGTTTTACTGGGGAAATTGGGGGTAGCGGGGGGAAGATCAGCGATTAGATGTTTGACAGTTGAGTCATATCCGGTTTCGATTAGGACAATAGGCTTTGGAACGGCTAGGATTGCGGCAGCGTTTGGTGGTATCACGGCACCCCAACTGGCTTATATTGGGACAAGTACTTTTAGTGCATTATGAATGATGACTCTGGTTTTGATGTGCATCAATTTTTAAAATGATCTGTGATTTTGTTCATTTTTTAGGATTTCCGGCTATTCCTCTAATAACATTTGCCACTTTGGGAATGACTGGATCATTGATATCTCTGCTTCTCACGGAAACAAGTGGAAAACCACTGCAGGATAATATGGAAGGGAAGATTAAGGATGGTGGAGGAGGAAGTGTTCATAAAAAAGAAAGGAGAAGGAAGGGAAAGAAAAAAGTAAAAGTTGTGCCTAGTGATGATATGAGTGGTCAAACTGAAGTAATGAAATATGGTGAAGTTGTGACAATCGAGAGCATTTTAGAGGAAAGTCAACAAAATCAACGGCAACTTAGACGGCCTATTGTAATGATCACAAGAGCAAAATCGTTTTAATTTAAATTGCTGTTGAAATTCGTCTTTTTTAGGATATGATTTACAATACATTAAAATCCGAGGATGCATTGTAGCACATTGACGCCGAAATTAACTTTAAGTTTTAGAAGAACTACTAAGTACTGCTCAGATCACCTAACCGCTCAGTCACTGTATATCAATAGCCAGAATTTCGAAAATTTAAATTGTAAATTATATGTAACATAATTTTTTTTGTAAATGTTACATTCTGAAATCAATATTCAAACTATACTGCCTTAAACACACATACGAGCTTAAAAGCTGTGCTTTTCTTCCTTTCGATTGTAAGCTTAAGTAAATAATTAAAATCAATAGAGAACCATAAAACGATAATGAATAGTAAACACTATGAATTATTTGAACACAAAATGGGCTACTTAAAACAATAAGCTTATTCCTGATGGAAAATGCAAATAATTATTTTTTGTGCCATTTGATAGCTTCCTGGAGAAAGCTATCAAATGCATGTCTTATAAAGTGGACTGAATTTGTTTGAAATGCTGAGTGCGTAAAATTTTACATACACGTTTTAAGATATACTATAACCTAAGTTGCTATTCAAGCTACACAATATGTAATTATATACTATAAATTCTCTTCCTGGATTTAAGTTATTTGTGTACACACACGAACGAAGACACGTATAATTAGGAACACTTGAGGAACTTTGCAAAACTTCCTTGTAATATAATATGTGTAGTAAGAAGCAAGATTATCTCTCTTTCTCTTCTAAAGCCACTTCTTGAGAATACAGGATTATATTTAATGGAAAAGCAATTCTTTATCATCATAACAGAAAGTCAAGTTGACTCTCTCATTCCCTCTCATTTTTCGATATACATATAATATGTATACTTATTGATATCCAGTTTAGAAACACCATAACCATAAGGTTTTCTTAAAATTTCCTTATTTAGAAAGGAAAAGGAGCAGAGTTGAAGGATTTACTTGTTTGTCTTACAGACAAAAAGGATCCTATGAATTTTGTAGGTCTAAGGTCTCCACAGATTTTGACTCGTTTCGCTAAAAGAACATGTACAACAGCACATCTTTTTTCAAAGTACTCATCATTCCTCCTTTTGTACTCCAGTTCAGTTTCAGTTCAAGGAAAGAAATTATACTTGACTGACTTGACTGGGGCTAAAAAGGGTTAAGGCTAAAAAGGTAGGATTAAAGGAGTCTTTCAAGAGGAACCTCAGCCCTTTTAGCCTTAAAGATATACTTTTAGTCCTCTCATCTCCCACCTACAAAGCATTTTCTTCAATTTCCTATTCTTCCTGAAAACTTGCTGAATTTGTGATATTTCGCAGGAGAAAAAAAATCAAATCTCTTTCTTATCGTTCATCGCAAAATGTAATCGATCATGTGGGCATATATATGTCCTGTCGCATAGTATAAATATATTCTTGTAATATCTATACATATAGTTGGGTAACAATGCCAGAAAAGTAGAGTATTACATCTTTCAATTTCAATAAGCCTTCCAATGGATCTCAAATGCTGGATTTACATTTGGATTTAATTTTCCCTACATGAATTGGCAGCCAAAAAAAGAGAATTTTATATGAGCCCTCTCTCTTCACATTTAAATCTACTTATTGTAAGTTTATCTCAGAGAGCCTATCTCAAACTCCAAACAAGTATAATATCATATCAATTCATTTTATTGGATGATTTCTCTGGGAAATAGAAAAAAATAAGGAATAATAGTACCAATCATTTAAGTTTTTCTGTACTGTCAGACAGAACAGCACAAAAACATGGCAAGCCAAACATGCAGAAAAGTAAACTTAGAGATTATATTTTATTTGCAAAAATATATACCAATGGATTATTTTGCCTAAATTGTATTTTTTTTCTCTGAATTATGTATGAGAATGTAATATGAGATGTGAGCCTGTACAGTGCACACTGCATTTGCAGAAATGTTGTTTGCATTGCCATAAGATAAATATTTAAGAAGTAATGAAAGCAAGTAAAAAGAATTACCCATCATCATCATTATATTCTGCACATTGCTATTTTTATGATACATCCCATAAAATTTAATCAGAGAATTTCTGGACATGATTAAATGACACACGGGACAAAGCAGCATTGCTGTTTACCTATATATTTTTTACTTGACTTATTTGTAAATGACACACGAGAAATAGTCTTGATTAAGTTGCATTGCATCCAATCCAATCAGTCTCCTAATTTCAACCAAATGTAAATATACAAGACTACAAGACTCATGTACTCATGTATGTAAATACCAGTTTTTTATTAGTTTCTCTAACATTTGCGTTGCAGGATAGATTAACATTTTCCCAAGTCTGTATATTTAGACATGCACTTGAGTTGCATTAGTAGAAAAAATGGTCGGTGAATGAATAAATCTCCACTCTCTACAAAACTGAAAGCTAAGCTTGTTGCTTATGAATGAATTGAATGAATGTAATGTGCTGAATTGAACCCAACACGAAACCGCATCCACACGACGGTGCAATACATTGCATGTGACTTTATGGTCAGAGGTCTTGACTCCTGACTGACTGAAGATATGATTATAATTGTGTAGGTACCTGTGTGAGAGGACAGTAAGGTCCTGTTGCACATTAAGGTGCCTGCACATGAACCACTTTGTGATATTGCATTTTGAAACTTTAACCAAGCAGTCGTGGCCGAGTGGTTAAGGCGATTGACTAGAAATCAATTTCCCTCTGGGAGCGTAGGTTCGAGTCCTACCGACTGCGACATTTATTTTTAGTTATAAACTTCCGTACTTATTTAACAGTCATCTATCAATCAAGTTAAGATAAAATTTATATATTTTTTTACTCTGGGCTAGATATTTCATCATGGATTGAAGATGCTTTTAAACAGGATAGATCTATGAGTGAATTTGACTTTTATTTGATGAAACACAGAAGTGTAGGTGTAGGCTGTAGGCAGTAAACATTATAGAAAAACAAGTTTAGTGTAAATTTACAAGACAAAATATATTTAGTCTTTTCCAAGAACAACAAAATATTAAGTTTATTCCATATTCCTCCAATTTTTTGTTCTTAGCCTTGAGAAAAAAAACCATGAAATTTTGATGACACTGGCGGGCTGCTGCTGTTGTTTGTCTTGTTTGTGCTATGAATACTAGTTCATTTCATATTATTCTGTTATGTTGGAAAGACAAAAACTGAAGCCTTTCTTTCTTCCCAGAGAAAAAAAGGAATAAAGTGGAACTATGCTAAGACGAAAAGCAAGTGGGAACGTAAATTAAAGTATCCTAAAGGAATTTAACACCACTACCACTACAATTTTCTCGTGGCTCAACTCGACTCGACTTTTAGAGTAGTTGTCAGAATACCAGATAGTGCAAAAAAAAGAGTGAAACAAAGAGTAAAAGTTGTTGAGACAGAAAATAAAAAAAAGTCTGGAGGAATGTGGGGCAACATGATAAACATTAGAAAAAAATAAGAACAAAAGTCCATATCTGTCTCCACTCTTGTGAAAAAATGTTACCCTAAACATCCCTTCAAATACATCACATCACATCTTCTGCAAGTTCTCTTTCCCAAAAAGAAAAAAAAAACAAGAAGATGAAAAGTGGGATTCAAATCAAGTAAAAGTAGAAATAGTGGTGGTTCTAGTTCTCTGCTGTGATGTCAAAAGCGACAAAAGCCAAAAGTTTTCCTCTGTACTTTTTTATTTTGTTCTGTATTTTTTTCCCACGACAGTTTTACAGATGAAAAAAGCCTTTTTCTTTCTTCACATGTTTTTTGTCATGTTCTTCTGGAATTTTTTTTGGCCTGCATTCTTCTTCCATGCATGCATCACAAAACAACAGACAACACACAAAAAATATCCCCATTTCGATCCCCAAATGCATAACATATTTTCCTTTTTCCGGTCCCTCGCTTCTTTCTCCAGAAGAAAAAAAAAAACTTTTGCAACTTGTGGTCTTTCTTGTAGTCCCATAAAAAAAACTCTATACTTTAAGGCAACACAAAAACTATAAACAACAGACCATCTTCCAAGAATACATAAGCACACGCACAGCAGCATGCAAAAAGGAAATGGCACTTTGATTCGTCTTTATTGTTCATCTTTTTCTTGGATGCAAAGATGAAATAGTAAAAAACAAAGGATTTTTGCATCATTTTCTTCCTCCTGCGTCGTCGTCGTCGCCGCCACATTCCGTTTCATCCAACAAAAACCTTTCTTATCTGAAAAAACATACCGACTGGATTTTTTTTGGTTATGCAAGTCAAGTCATTCAGGGAGCTACATAATATGAGGATGATGATGATGAAAATAAAGAAAATCAAGTTCTACCCAACCAACCCAACATTTTTTAAAAGTTAAGAATGAATAAGTTTTACGATAAAAAAATCCTTGCTGCGATGCGATGCAACTTTCCTTTTTTTATTCTAATATCATCAAAACTTTTTATTGCAATTTTTATTCCCTAATTTTCCCCTGCAAGCAAGGAGAGGAGAGTGAAAGTTGACGAGAGGGAAAATGAAGGATTTGGGAGAAGTTCAATGTAGGAAAATAATAGGAAATCAAGTGTCATTTCATAGTTTTAGTCTTGAAACAGCATCTGACATGGCATTTTTCATAGTTGTGGATTTAATGGTTTTGTAAAAGCTTTTCAGAATTTCAATTTATTCAAGTTACCCCATACCGTGTCTTATCCATTTGCTTTGCGGATAAATTTTTTAATTAGAAATTTTCATCGAAATGAGAGCATTTTAGAACATGAGTCCTTTTAATTTACAAATATAAGTGCTCTTGTGGAAAAGTGAATTGGAAAAAAATACTTTTCCTTTAAATTGAAGTGCTAAAAATTGGATAAGTATTGGGAAAGAGCCGAACGAGAGGTATAATAAATGACATGACAAATATGACATATTTAATCAAAGATTATTTAAATCTGAACCGGAGTAAAATCTGTTACCCATTTTATACATACCTTCTTTGATTGAACTCAATGCACTCTTTATTGAAACATTGCAAATGATTTTGAATTAAATGAATTTTTTTTTTGGAAAAGCACTTCAGTTCAGCTCAGAGCAGACCAGACAGACTTAATCATTTTCAGCAGACGAGACAACCAGTCAAACAAATCTATTAATACGTTCAATTGAAAGAAAAAAAACTTTCACAAGTATTTTTTTACAGTATTTGAATCTAATACCACAATGAGAAACTATTTGGAATAGAAAATAGCAAACTTTTCCACACTCTTGCAATTTATCTGCCTCTGCCTAATACATCCCAAATCCCAGCCCAGTACACACCACACCACACACGCCACCCCACACATCAAACAGCCTCGAGCGTTTCCCACGTTAACGGTTTTGTACTGTCAGTACGCTTGTTATTATCTTTAACCGACTCATATAATTTATAATGTTGCCGTTACTGTATACTTACCTATATACCTATATGGATCTCAATATTACGAGATTGAGATCAAGGATAAAGTTTTTGTATTCCAATCCAATGTTGGATGGATGGAAGGTAGAAGCACTCACTCTCTCTACACAAATATTTAAATAGGAGCTTCCATTCAATCTGCTATGCATGCACCATAAAATGTGCCTTTACATAACCAAAAAAAACGAACGAAACGAATCAAGCAACGTCAACAAAAACTTTTTATGTGTTTGTGTTTCTCTTTTATAATATTCCAGTTTGTTTGTTTATTTTTTCCCTACGTGAAAACTGAAAACTCGGTTTTTTTTTTTCAGAAAAAAAAATCGGATTTATTTTCACTATACTATTCCGAATATGCTCGAAAGAAGGTCGTTTTTTTCTTCCCCCTAGTGAGCTTGTTAATGCGTTCCGGATGTAAGGGAAAGTAGCAAAGAGCTCATTAAAAAATGTACATGTGTGCTCGTTATTTGTTCAAGATATACACATTGGAGACTTCGTTTAAGTGGATAAAAAGGGGGCACCGGAAGGATTATTAGGATGACTTTATTGACGTTTTTGAAGGTACATGGTAGCAAGAGAAAGTCGTTGTCGTCACTCACTCGTAAAATACCACATCTCTTTGAGATCTATCTACTCACTTTGATCGGTTGACCTTTTATGCGGTGGTGTGGTGTGATATGACCTTGTGTGAAATTTGGCATAAAGTCATATATCACAAAAAAATTCATGCCAAAAGCAAAATGAAAGTTTGAGGCTATTGGAAACTCAAAATTTAATGATTTAATGGAGAAAGCAAATATTTCACCAATGTTTTGTCGACAATGCTTTCTTTGCCTGGGGCCAAATTACAGTTACATTGACTGTGTACTTCACTTCAGAAAGAAGGTTGCATTCGTGATATCGTAGCATTTCATCATTAAAGTTTCTATTCAACAAAAACAAGTGCTTATTCAAGTGCAACTGAAATAAACAGC
>JAQIWN010000838.1:0-26031 GCA_034699025.1 Entomobrya cf. arborea Gr-Col-00668
CAATGATTGCTTTCATTACGATTAATGCTTATGCTTTGTTATGCCAATGACTAGTGATGTGTTACACGGAAGCTCAATGATTAATGATTACATCGGGAATTTCGATTAGATCTGAGAAGATTAATTTTCACGGTAGCTCAGTGACAGTAAGAATGGTTATTTGAGGTATTATCAATTTATTCCCACAACATGCTTCACAGCAAGCTATGATTTTCTAGGCGTCAGAAGGATTTTAGTTACACAAATATATATGGACCATCGGATGATGACATGAAATTTCAGATATTATGCAGCTAGATCTCAAGAAAATAACTAGTTGACAGATATAGTCAAGTAGCAAGATTTTACTACGTCTAATTATTTATTTTATTTACAAACCACGTTTAGGCTAAAACTATCCATTGTAAACTCTACATTTTCATGTAAGGCATTTTCTTCTTTGAAAATACACCAGAATTCTGGGTTACAAATCCCATTTCAATTTTACTCTAGAAAACTCGTCTAGCTCATTCTAAAAGACAGATATGATTAACTAACACTCGCATAAATGCAATATGCAATAGTGTTGATAGCCGCTTTTAATGCTAGTGCACCAAACGTTAGAACGTAGCAAATATAAATGATACTTCAAAATGTCGAACTGTTCACGCAGTTTTTAAATTTTCATTTGCTAAGTTTGGACTATGAGTCAGAGTTTAAGTGATCTTGCATTCCAGAAGAGGTTTATTTTATTTGGCAAGCCAAGGTCGTTGAACCAAAACGTGCCATTGCTATTATCGTACCACAATAAAACACAATCAAGTTCAAGTGTACTTGACTAGCTTTACTTGTACAACAGATAGTTGAAAAAATAGTTTGATGTGATGAGTAGTACTTGTAATTATTACCGCATAAACACAGAATGCCAGAATATTTTTAATTGCATTCTCTCTAATTACAAAGCATGGAGCGGCAAACAGCTATGCCTCAACAAATATAAGAGTAAGTAATTTTAATGGACCAAAATGCAGTGTGCTTCATCATGATAAGTCATCACGAACAAAATCTTTAAATGTAATCGACACAGATGAGAGATGACACGTAATTTTATTTGTTGCATGACATTCTTGTGTACTGGGAAAATGCAGTTTTACAATCCCGTTGTTGAATGCCTAGTGCGAATTGCAATTGACAGAAGAGAATTTTCTGCTTTGTGTTGTTCAGCTCTTCAAAATTAATTATCGAAGAAAACATCAACCAGCGATGATCCTACATACAAGAATGTTGTAGAAAACTAGCAATGTTGTAATAAGTACAGCTATTTTTTTGTAGTCGAAAACAACCGTAAACGAGTAATGGATGACACGCGGAAATTTAAAGAAATTAAGATAATTCCGTAAAATTGCTTCCATGCCATGTATTGCACTATGCTTTATGTTTTACTATGAACTATTACCCATTTTAGGTGATCCAACCGTTTTTGATATCCCGAAATAGTTTTTATAGTCGAACCATGAATTTCTACTCATTTTGTGGTAGTTAATAAAAACAAGTTAACTTTGGATTCTACAAAGAGCCAAAGCGTTTATTATTATGACACAAGTAATTTAGTACACTTGAATTTCAAAAAGTTAGAATTCTTAGAAAACGATTACCAGTTGGTTTTGTGTGATGAAGACGTTATCCTTCCTGACAAATCATTATCATGTCACACGCTACAATCTTTATTTCTTACGGTCATTATATTGTATTGTATGGTATAAAATAAGTCATTGAGAAAGAAAGCAACTATTAAAGACAATTCAATCAAGATGAATCAAATCATATACTTGTACTAAATTATTTTCTACAGTATATGTTCATTAAAATATATGTTTGGAGAGTTGTTTGTTGTTTCGTGTCCTTGGTGGAATGCCATTAAACTACATGTTTACGAACCCATGATGTATACCGTGTAACGTCTGTATAAACCTCTGGGAAATGGGAGCATCCTAGTCCCCACGACATAATGCCAGCGAGCACCCAGCAATTTTGTACTCGAACTATCAACGGAGCCCCACTATCAGCCTGTTGAATGAGGGGAAAAAAAGTATTTCAAACATAAGTTAAATGTTACTTGCACATAAAACTAATCCTAAATTAAACATCGATTGATTCTTGTTAGTTGAAAGTAGAATGAACTTCTTACCACACAGGTATTATTTGCTGGCACGCTGCAAAACGTATTTGTTGCTAATCCGCTCAAGGCAAATCCCCGATAGAGCTCCCTACATTCTTCTTTGTCCATTATTGCCACAACCGTTTCTTGTTCTGTACGTGCTTCAAATGCAGGTTGACCTATGTCTGCGCCTGACCATCCGGCAACTATACCTTTTCCAAAAGTACTACTGTCCACTGGAGATACCAAATCGGATAAACTGATTGGTTGGATATTTCGAGTAAATGGCACATCACTGTTCATTTTAATTACAGCAATATCACCAGCCTAAAAAGACAAAATTTACAATTTATAAACACTGTGTGTGCATGGAATATAGAGAAATTTTAGTTAATTTACAAATGTTTGTTGGTTGTAGTTAGCGTGAGTTGTGATTCTTGAAGCTTTCCTCCAGAAATGGGGGCCATCAACAGCAGAGTACATTACACGATCCCCAATGATAATCCTTAACTTTTTTACGTCAGATTCACTTAACCTGTTTATATTTCATAATCCAAATAACACATCATCATAAATGCTTTCGAAATCGATTAACATGTACATTAAATATCAATTTAATGAGCATCATACAAATGAACACAATGGGCTGCAGTGAGAACATGTCTTTCGTCTATCAGAGCTCCACTGCAAATATGACGGCTACTAATTACAAGTGCAACCTGTTAAAATAATATGTTGAGTTTTTTTATCTATCAATTATAATTAAATGATTTGCAATATGTAAAAAAATAATCCATCATAATATGGTATTACCATCCACGGCCAATGCCCCCTGGGCATTCCATAAATTTGATGACGACACTTATTTGGTGCCAGATTTGGAGCAGATACTGACAAGAAAGCATCTGAAGGGGTGGTTTTCTTTCCATCGCTGTGGCTGTTACTTTCCTTATCTCTATTCCCTCGTCTTTCTTCCATTAAAAATGAATCATCATCGTCATGGTCTGTGTCTTCAACATTGCTGGCTTTACTAAGAGTTGAGTTCTCCCTCACAATTTCCGCACCCACAGCCAACCGAATGTTTTTTTCTTCTTTAATTTCGTCGTCATCTACGTACCCATCTTCACCACCTAAAATACTGATATTTTCATGCATAGAATTTTTAGAATCTTCCCTCTCTTCTGAACCATCCCGATTGTCAGAGAACTCGTCTTGAGAAATTTCCACAGAGCTTTCATCGATACCAACAGGTCTACTTTTATTTTCATCCAAAGTGAGACTTGAATCAAGACTGCCATCATCTTTTGTCATGGCATAAATGGGATTCACATTACTAGGTTTAGTCGAAAAATTTTTGATCGTGCTGCTGCTTTGCCTTGAAGAAATAGAAATAGGTGTTCTCCTTAAAGATAATGTTGGTGTCTTATTTGTGGCATTGGTAGTAAGACGAGTCTTTCTAAGATCTTTTTCCCAGGATCGTAAAATTGTCGGAGGATGTTTGAAACCCGGACAGCAAATAGACTGATTGTAGAATTTCGCTAAAGAGATGAAAAAAAATTTCACGAAAAGTAAAAATCCACCATGCATTTCAGTAAACCAATCGTATCTGATTTTTTCAACATTTTCCACTTACCGTTTATGTATGTTTTGTCATTTTTCAACTTGCTCAGAGCAAACTCTAGTTCCAATGTTGCATTACATGGACCCGATGATTGGTACAATAACTTTGCTAGTCCAGGATTTCTAAGGCCCCCATCAATCACATTGAAAACCACAGGATAACACTGCCTGAAAGATACACATCGACCGGGAGTATCCGTCGCAGTAAAGCATTTTGGGGCACTGTGAAACGCTTCCTCTGTCTCGTGGTCGTTACCTTGTTCGTTTTCTTCTTGGAAGTGTAAATCTTCTATAAACTCAATCGGGGAAGATGTAATTATGTTTTTGGAGTTACTCGAAGATATTCTTTCTTCAGTTGTTTCATTTTTGTAATCAGCATTTTCCACCATATTTTTTTGTCGCGAAGGAGGAGACTTGGAGCTAGTACCAACAACAAATTGAAAGGTACTACTATCACCACCACTGATTTTTGGCTTTTGTTGATCCTTATCTTGTTTAATTGTAGCTGATTGTATAATACCACTGCCACCAAGCCAATTGCTGTCGGCCACCATAAAAGGTGGAGGTGGAGGGACTTCGTTTGGCTTAAAGTACCGACCGTCAAAGACGAGCATGCTCTCTTCTTCATCCAAATCAACAGGTGGTGTGTCATCTTTAACTTTTGGTGTTCCAATAATTGCACTAGAGTCTGCTGATGCTCGTTTAAATTTTATGGAGTCATTTTCGGGCCAAACTTTGAAATTAAGTACATTTATTAGCAGACCCGATTTCATGATGTGTTCACAAACAATAATTAATTCGCAATTTTATAAATTCAAAGTCAAAATGATTTTACCATCTTGAACAATAGCGTCGTTGGTTCTCCATCTCCAGGCAAATGAGGAGCTTACAGAAAATGCTGACACGTATGCATATGTAACAATGAACCAGGATGATTTTTGCTTCCAACCAACCATTTTAAACAGTTTTAGAGTAATACTATTTGGGAGAATTTTTAGATAAATGAGGTACAACAATATCAGCCAAACGATTCTAAAAGATTCAACAAAGATGCCTGCGTAAATAACTGCTAAAATATCATATCTCTATGAAATGGAATCAAAATTTCGTTTTTGTTATGGCGTTTGATTGGATAAAGTAAGAAGTGTATCTTCCGTTCGCATTCTGGCACTGATACAATAAGTGAAATTTGGGCTTAAATGAATTAGTTTTAGCTTTAGCGTGATTCATTCAGAAACTGCATGAAAAAGTGACACTTCTCATTCAGCAGTGTTTTCAAATTAGTCAAAGAGTGAAGAGGTTTTCCATTGTTAAATGAACTAAAAAAAACATTTCCCTTTATGTGACTAAGCAGTTTTGGTTTTTAACGTTTAAATGGTTCCGTAATGTAATGTTTTAGGTACCTCTTGATCTCCTTCTTCTTTTCAAAACCGTTGTCTACTATTTGTCAGAATCAACATATTCTCAGATAAACGCTAGAGATTTCTTATGAAAGGAAAGGGAAAATAGAAATCGTTCTTGTTTCTAGCATTTTCTTGATTTAATTATAAATGCATTGAAAACATACGTGAAACTTCAAGGCTGACTCTTTGTTATGCATTCATTACGAATTTACAGCACAATTTACCAACAAAGTTAACAACCAAGCATTTAAGATCTGTTCATTAACTAATTTGTCAGCACGTGTTTAACAAAACTTACTACGAGCAGTAGTTCTGCTTCGGAAAGAAAATTTGATATTGATGCATTAAAAACGAAATCATTCTTTTTAGCCTGATTTTGATTATAAAATATCTTATTTCAAATAAGTGAAATGAAATACTTCATAAAGTGCAAGGGCAAGATGTTATGAAAAACTGTGAAAAAATATCGATTTTAAGTAATTTATACTCTTCATCCTTCAGCCATCGTATTTCATGTTTAGCATTAGGTCCCACACAAGTCACAAGTGTATCAATAATAGTTTTTTCTTCTTTATTTCATTCAAAGTCACAATACCTTTTTGGATTATCTTCGTTAAGCTATTTATACCAATTAACGCAGAGTAAAATGTATGGCAAGCAACAGGTTTAATTAAAACGTGACGATTTTGCACTCGATCTGTTTCAAATACGTAGTAAGTACAATAAACATGATAGTTCGTACTTCATTTTTTTAGCTGAAATACGAAATGGTTTGCATTACTATTATGTATGTTTGTTTGTTTTACACATTTAAATAAACTAAATTAAAACTACAATTAAACCGTTACGGTATACACCTCACAATTAGCAACTTGAACATTTGAGTTATAAACAGAAATACATGTAACAGCCAACAGCTTTTTCTTAATATAAAATCCCTCAAAACCCCTTACTCCTTCCTAACGAGCATATCAAAAGCGAGTATGTTTTTTACAATGGCAGACTTTTTTCGCATCCCTTGCTTCCCCCATGTAAGACTATTTTATTCAAGCACCCTAGATATTCTGTTTTATGTACAAATTCCCAAAATAAATTAATAATTAGTACAAAGTCCCCCTGTTTTTATATCCAATTTATATACATTTGACTTTAAATATGTAGCTTCTCTCCATTTGTTAAATACACCTAACACCTAACTTGATTAACTCTACCTCGAATTATACACTACCCTATCTAACCAAGGCAGGAATGACTCCACTCTGGTGAACACGAATGGGAAGTGACCACAACCAATTCCAAAGCTAAAGAAAAATAAACCAAAATATTATATTCCATTCAAAAAAAACTTTTAATTTGAATTTAAATCCAAAATGCGTTGTAATTTTGTAATGCTCAATTACCTGACAATTCCAATTTGTTCTGTCATTTTATCATTCTCATTTCGGAGAAACAATGGTGCCCCACTATTTCCTCGGAAGGCACATGATCTCGTGTCTCCTGACCCAGCACATACCATGGAGTCTGTCACCATAATTCCATTCTTTTCCAGGAAACTGTAATTCGACTGACATTCTGTGTTCGTTCTAACCCTTTGAGGTGCTTCTTGTAGTCTCCAGGTAATGTTTTTGTAGCCAAAGCTGAAATACTTTTGAATATGAGGATCAATGTAGTTGTGATGCTGGCTAATAGTGTACGTTCTGGGATCTTCAATCCAGCCAGTTTCAAAAGCTTCCGCGGTGCCGTCAGAATATGCAGTACGGTTGCTGGATATACAAACGGGATAAATGTCCTCAGAAAATCGGACTGGACGGTCCAGTACCAACACGGCAATGTCGTTGTACAACTTTTCAAAACTGAATCCTTTGTGACGAATAACCTTTCTCACTTTACGTACTGCATAGGGACCTTCAGTCTGTCCACTGTAGGATGTTCTGTAGCCAATGTGGATTCTCATGTTAAACACATCGGACACAGTGATGCTGAAAGAAATTGAAATACATTTTTCAATGTTAGATTAAAGAATTACAAGTTACACTTGCAGTTTTTCTTTTAGTTAATTTGACTGATTACTTTGCCAAGAAATGAGATGCGGTAAGAATGTGTCTGTCAGTGATCAAGGTGCCGCTGGAGAAAGGTCTAGTTCCTCCAACAATGGTTGCCTGTCAAGGAGAATTTTTTTAAAAAACGTCTGATATGATGCAGAAAAAAATATACTTTAATCAATCTGTGAATCCAGATCTGCTTACCAGCCATGGGTAGTGCCTGTAACTGTATGCCATATCATTTACAGACCTAAAGAAATTTTGGAATTTGCACGCCTTTAAAATCTGATAGTTTGGCATCTCTGGGGCTAATGTAGTTTCCACCACGGGGGCAGCAGTTGAGGGAGGATACATGGCATTCATATCGGAACTACTTTCTACTGAAGCTGGCGACGAAACATCCTGCGGTACCTCCGAAGTTGTGACGACAGGTTCCGAATCTTGCATGTTATCAGAGGAAACGGAACCGTCTGCCTCTGGAGTAGATCCTTGCACTGGGGATGCATCTTCAGTAGTTGATGACGGAACCGAAGGAACATTGTCTTCAGAAATACCCTCGGCCTCATTAGGTCTTCCTGTTGTCGGGGCTGATGTTGAGGAAATAACAGATTGATTATCGGCATCCTCTGAGTCGTCTGCTGATTGTGCGGGTTCGTCATCAGATGGGATTGACGTCGGTTGTTCTGTTGGAATAGATTCAGGAGCGGAAATAGGTTCGTAGGCGCTTGCAATTGAGGACTCATTTGTCTGATTTGAGCTGTCGGGGGATTGACTAGACGGACTGTTGGACTGACTTGTTGTTGTTGCTGCTGCTGCTGCCTCTGTGGCGGAAGGCTCACTTCCCGGAGAAATGGGCTCATCGGCCTGAACGGAAGCTCCTGGAATACTGGAGTCATTTCCTGAATTGGGGGATTCGGTTCCAGAAGTAGTGGGCTCACTTCCCTGACTGGAGGATTCGCCTCCAATAGGTAGGGACTCACTTCCTGAAACACCGGCAGGTTGACTTGTTGTGTCAATGGGCTCACTTCCTGTACTGGATACAGTGGATGGCTCATCACTGGTGTCTGCTCCATCAGAACTGGGATGTTCATTTCCTGGGACAATGGTGGATCCTCCATCAATGGAAGAATCAGATCCTGAAATACCGTCTTGTTGAATCCCAATGATTGCTGGTGAGCTGGTTGTAGGTACCCCGGTTGCGTCCCCGTCGTCGGTTGCCGGTGAGCTTTCCGAGGTGGTACCAGATTCACTTCCTGATACGGATTGGTCACTTCCAGCATCTGATTGTTGCTGGTTATCACTGGAACCAGTGGAGACTGTAATTGTGGTTGAGTCTGATTCAGAAGAGGGGGATTGACTTGTTGGAAAGGAATGCTGCTGATTACTGATTGTTGTTGGAGAGCGGGTTGATTCAGATTCCAGTTCGTGTTGGTCTGCGGAGGTCTCACTTCCAGGAAAAAGCTGTTGTTCGGACCCGGCTTCCCCTGGTGTAGCAGGGGAAGTGGCAGGAAAGGGCTGCAAGGTCTCAGAAACTTGGTCCTGGTTTGCATCATCATCATGTTGTTGATTAGAAGGTATAGCTCCGGAGTCGCCTGGTATCCTTTCATTTTGATCAGTGTTTTCAACTACCTCACTACCTGGATTCAAAACAAAGTCTGGTGCCGCAGTAGTAGGGTATCGCATTTCTGAGACCATTGATTCACTTCCGGGTGGATACATTATTCCCCCTTGAGATACAATATCTTGTTCATGTTGAGCTGGAGCAGCAGAAGCAAACGTCGTAACTTCTGCGGGCTGTTGAGCATTGGCTGATGATGTGGTGGCTGGTAATGCTTCTTCATCTTGGCCTGAGGGAGCACTGTCATCGTGATTGATGTCAACTTGTGCTGAAGAAACTGTTGTTGGTGCAATAAAATCATTACTAACTCCTGGCGAAGCTGTAGTTTTTTGAATATCAGCTTCTTCCTCTTCACCTGGCACTCGTGTTGCTGTTAATTCTTCGCTACTCTCATCAGACTCGTCAGACCCCGGAAGTATAGTGGTTATCTGTTGTTGCTTCTTTTCAAAAATGGTCGTTGTTTCGATTCCGGTATCTTGAGAACCAGAAATTATTGCGGGAGATTGTGTGTTAATTGAATCGCTTTCCTGAACACCATCACCGGAAACACTAGAGATAGTGGTGGTTACTGCCTCTCCTAGTGCTTCTTGATCAGCAGCATCAACTGGTTGAGACTTAACAGTGGTTGCAGCAACTTCTGAAACGCCGGTAGCAATATCAATTGTTTCAGTTGTGGTAGAACCGGAAGTTTTTTCAGATGGATTTTGATTTATGGGAAGAATTGTGAGTGCATCGTTTCCTTCATCATCGTCGTCGTCTGAAAGAGGTGGCTCATTTGTTGTAGGAGTTATGACACTGCTACTGCCGCTGCTGTCACCTGAAGCAATTTGTTGATCGCCGGGTTGTTGTTGTGCAGGTAGTACAGTAGTAGTTGGGTTTTCACTTTCATCTTGTTGTTGAGACCCTGAGGACACAATTCGCTGAGTTGTTTCCGCCCCAATACTTTCATCTTGTTGAGGGATATTAGTGGTTGTTTGAACTTCAGGTTGACCTGATGGGTATTGCATATAATTGCCTGTTGTGGTTTCAGCAACTGGTTGCTGTTGCTCATCATTTACAATGGCACTGTCACTACTGATTACAGTAGTTTGGGGTGATGCGGTACTAGTACTACTTGGATAAGACATTGAGGGGGATGGGCTTGGTACGTTGTCGGTGACTGGGACTTGCGGACGTGGACGCTGGAGAAGCTCTAACGATGAATCATCCACTGGAGGAACCTGGCTTTCCTGGGATCCCATTGGAGGGAAGTCGCTTGGAAAATTTGGCATCGATGGCATCTCATCTGGAGGTGAAGAAACGGATCCTCCTGGTCTGGTCACAATTATAATTGGTTTGGAGCCAATAATGGTTTCCCCACCGCCAACGACCTGTTCACCTGCTGAAGGATGAACTGGTTTAAGTTGGTTATTATTTGGAGTGTCTGTAGAAGTTGAAACAATGTAGATTCCCCCAGGAAGTGTAAACTTTCCATTTACACCGCTCACAGGTTCAGGATAAATTTTAATGATGTTTGAGTCTTGAGTTTTTGGTGGTAACTTACCTGGACTTGTCTCTTGGGCGCCAGGAGGAGAGGTTGACTCAACTGCTGCTGAGGATTCTTCTGGTTCATCATGTGAAGGGGGCTGTGCGTCAGGAGTAGAAGGTGCTTCAGTTTCAATCGGCTGCTGGGAACTTTCTTCAATGCCACTGGCAACTTGTTCAGGAGTCGATGGAGAGGATTCAATTGGACTTCCTTCATTTTGTTGACTCTGAATTTGAGAGGAACTTTCCATGCTTGGCACATTTTCAGTTTCCTCAGGTGGGTACATCATTTGACCAGGAGTGGAAGCTAGCTCTTGCTGATTTTCAGCTACCGCAGGTGGATATGTCATTGGGCCTGAAGTGGAACCTTCATTTTGTTGTGCATCACTTTCTTCTGTTGGGTATATCATTTGACCCGAAGTGGAGCCTTGCTCTTGCTGAACTGTTCCAGCTCCCTCAGTTGGGTACATCATTTCACCTGGAGTGGAACCTTGCTGACTTGTTTCAGTTCCCTCTGGCGGGTACATCATTGAGTCAGAGGAACCAGTTTGCTCTGGTTTCGGGTCGCTACTTTGCCCTTCTTCCAAGTTGTTTTGCTCCCCTGGAGTTCCCACTTCCACCGGGCTTTGTTCACCTGGCTGAGTTACTTGTTGTGCATCAGCTATGGATTGAGATCCTTCTTGGTTAGATGTGCTCTGGCTGTCATTTACAACATTCTCTTCAACTCCAGCATCCTGGTCAGTCTCTTGGGGAAGTTGAGATACAGATGAATCAGGGGCAGCAGCAGGACTGTCTGCAGACCCATCAATCACATTTTCAGGTACTTCTGGAGCTGGAGGAAGAGTTGTGGTTGTACTCTTTTGTCTTTGATTTTCAATATAGTCGTTAAAAATTTTGTCTGGGTCTTCATTAGGGTCACGTTGTGGGGCAGCACCAGGGCAGCAAATGATTCTATTTGCAACTGTCAAAATAATCAAAGATTCATTTATAAATGCACCTTATTTTTACTTAATTAATAAAGTGTAATCGAATGGTTAAAACTTACCTGAATCGAAACGGCGTTCTTCTCTGGAGTTAGCAAGGTATTGCTGCCTCTGTTCCCTGATGTAATGATGACTCACATTCGTGGTACAAAACCCAATTGAGGTAGAAATCAATTCAGCCAAAGCAGGAGCCTCAAGCTCTCCATCCTTCGTAAAAAAGGATGGCACACATCCCCGGAAAGTAGAACAAAATCCTGGGGACCCAGTTGGGGTAACACATTTCATACTGTTAAGTGCCTTGATTGAGTGTTCATTATCGAAATAGCTGTTGTACAAAGAGAATCTAGCAAGATCATCGGGTGAATCCCTTTCATACGATTCTCCATCCACGGGATCATCATCTCGCCTAAAATGTCTTTCAGGTTGAACTGGTCTCCAAGTATCTTGCTGAGGATGGTAGTAATTGAAATGCTGAGTGGTTGGCAAAAGTGTGTTACTTCCCGGCTCATTTCGAGCTCTTGCTTCCAAAGCACCATGTAACCTTACTGCTGAGTAAACATTGTTGTTTTGCTGATTCTGAGCATGATGATCATTGGTAAAGTAATTATTGTAAACTTGCTGACCGTTGGAGACCTCTTGCTCAGCGAGGTTCCTACGACCAGGTACTTGGGGAGGAGTCCTTCTCAAGGATGATCTAAATGAATTGTAATTTAGGTGGGGTTGCTGTTGGTAGAAAGGGTGAAATTGATCTGTAAAAACAAAAAAAAATTGCTTATTTTTCAGTTTAAAAACAGATTACATGCACGTATCTCAGATATTTCCGTGAAAAGATAATTCATCAGTCACGAAATACCACCTTTCCCCGAACATTAGCTCATTTTATTTCATTAAAGTACTTAAGATTTAATATCTCGAATTTTTCTTTGAACAAGACTTTTTTTCAACTCATAATTTCAATCAATGACCTTCTCACAATCAGTTTTTTAGTTACATCAACCTTGCAACTTGTAACCCATCTCCCGAATTTTCTAGGGTACGTCCGTAATCGTGAAAAAAAGGTTGAAAGTACAGCATAATGACATATAATGTTCATCAAAATTATGGTACTTTCTTGCATTTTACCCTGAGCATTTTGACAGTTTGAAAAGGGGAATTTTCTTTTTTCAACAATCAAATGAAAATTGGCATGTTCCTGCTACTTTAGTTAGGCCAATGCGAAAAACTCCCAACCTTTTTCAGCTAAAACCACTAACCACACACTCCACTTTTCTGTGAACCCGCGCGATAGAACCCGTCTTTTTTCCGTAATAAAAATAATGATCCATCTATCGTCTTAGATTTTTATGGTTCTGATGATCATTTGATTGCAATCAAACAAATAAAACGAGAAGACAAAGTAAAAGCCTCTAATGAAAAACCTACAGCTAATGTCTTTTTGTAAATCATATTGGAAGAAGTGTAAGCATATAAAACATAATGATTGTTTTCCGCATTGCAATTTCAGTTAAACGAACAACTTTTAAGATCAAGTCGTAAACTAAAAATCTGACAATCGGATTTGCATTATTTGTTGTAAATGTGATTGTTTAAAATCATGTACATGTATAAAATGTAGAACAATGCAAGGTTCTTTTTTTTCTGAAAAGAAAATAAAAAAATCAAGAAGCCAAGTCATACTAGACAAGAGATCACAATTTTCTTTTCGGGTTTTTAAACAAATATAAGAAATATCATGTTTAGCCAGACAGACATTTCGAGTAAAGATTAAAAATGCACATTTAAAAAGTATTACGCATGTTTGCGGTCAAAAAGACAAGCTTGTTGATATTATCTTTTTACATTGCATTGTGTGTCAGGTCGTCGGCCGTCGTCTCTCATGATCTCAGGAGCGGGTGTATGTGTGTATCTAATGATGATAAATCTAATATGGTTTGCGTGATAGATTACACCTGAAATATCTCAATAATCCCTTCTTATTTTGTTACATTTACACATAACAAAAATATCATCATCGTGATTCAGCAATCACATCTCTTGTAGTCTTGTAGTTTACTCTCGCCGTATCCGTCTGGGGTTCGTCTTCGTCTCAAGCAAAGAATCCTAACCAACCTGACTGTTGAGGTTTTTATACGCTAACTAATTCTTTATTATAGCTCATTAAACAGTGGGGGATGAAGTAAGAATTATTATGTAAGGAGCACTTTAATCTTAAAAGACCAAGAGCAAGGCTTAAATTTTCATCTCCGTCTGCTGCCGTGCACAAAAACATCATATCTTGACTTTTGACTTGGTCTACATTTTTAAAGATTCACACACTTCATCCATCCATCCTTTTTTCTAAAATATTTTCATTACAGCCATAACTTTTTTTATTATATCATAGTTTCCGTCAAAGTCAACATGTCATTATATAAAGTAAGGAGTATGCACGCATGATTCAGGGGTGGTGTGGTAATAAACAATTGTTATCATTCTTTTGTTTTTGTACCTATGCACTAAACACGCAGAAATAAAATACTGTTTTTCCACTACTGCTACTAGTTTGACAGCAAAAATAATTATGGAGGAGGATCTGAATGGCACCTGCTATTTAAGAAGAATATGAAATGCCTATTATAATACTTGGTTAATAGTTGGTATTTCTATAAAACTAGCATAAAAAAGTTTAACTCTGTTAAGTATACGGTTTTGTATACGTATATTATGATGATATGTAATACAACGATGCTGCATTGACCATTAAAGTCCACAATTTGACCTGATTTATCGGGAGTAGCTTTTTAAAAACTTGCATGTGAGAATTGTACTGTTTTCAAGGCGCGACTAAGACCGTAGCGAATCCGATCCCCGTAATTTGAAAAAAAAGAGATCAAAACGATCAGCAAAATCATCAAAAGTTCATTCATAAATTTTTCTTACGAATTTACTACTGACTGCTGCTACATTAAAGAGTGAAGGGTTTGATGTACACAACCTATTGCTTCCTTTTTGTAGAATGTATTTGTCTTGTCGTTCCTTGTGTCATGTTTGCATAATTTAAAATATGGATTGAAGATCATTAAAATTTAACTCGTTCGGATTATATATTTTTATAGAATTTTGAATCATTCAAACCATTCATCGCATAAAAAATTGAAGCAAAGGATTAAAATTTGGTTGTTATTTTGTTATTTCATTTGAAAAGTAGGTTCATGGTTTAACTAACAGGACAGACGGCTTCTGTGTGCATTAGTAACAGGTACACAAAAACGAAATGAATGATATTTTGATTAGAGTCAAGTCACATATTAATATATTGACTGAGTAAATGGCAGAGACAATCAAATCAAACAGCAGCATGTAGAGTTGTTGGGGTACAGCTTACAAAAACTAATGAAGCAATAAAAAATCTACACTCTGGAGACATATTCATACTCAAATACACACACGATCTCAACTTTTTGCCTGTCTCTGAGTATGACTCAAATAACCGGCATATCGAATTGAGTATCGACACCATGAATATTTGAATAAATTTGAAATAAATACCTGCGCATAAAAACTATGGATCACATCTTTAACAATGCAAGCTTGAAATTGAGGACGAAGGACTAATAAAAAAATTCGCTAGATGCAAGGTAAAAGACCTCTTTGTTTGGTATTGTGTGATTGTTGACCGACGTGGATTGTTGCAGCAAGTAGCTGAGCCAACCATCATCCTTCTGGATGAGTACGATTAAAATGGTGAAAGGTGCTCTTCTGAGGAAAGAATCACCGCACCGTCAAGAAAAAGGGTGAACATACCCCATTCATGCAGTTCATGCAAAAAAGGAAGAAAATAAATGATGTTGTTGCAAAAATGGGGACAAAAAGTGGCTTATTTAAAAGGAAAAAAAATAAAAGAATGTTCAAGCAAAAAATTGTTCAAGAAGTTGAAGATTTCTTGAAAAGATCAACTCGCCAAATCGATTATGTAATTTTCTTGTTTACAAGAAGACCATTGTTAGTGTTCATTCGGTAGAAGGAAAAGCTATTGATCATGGTCAGCATGATGATCATGTAAATCTTGAAGTGCTCCTGAGTCAAAAGAAAGGATTGAAGCTTGATTAGATGATGAAACATAATAGCTTAGATAATGACGACGCACTTAATCTTTGCAAAAAGGTACCTCACATTATGTACAAATGAAGCGTGAAATTGCATTTCTCGAACGGGTATATTGGTCATGTTGGTACCGGTCAATTGTAATTGACACATGACAAGGTGTAAAACGTCACCCCGTGTGTAAATGATTATCTTTAAAATAAATTATTGATAAATTTGGCCGCATGTCATCACACCGAAATCTTTGTTTTTTTTCTTACCTCGTCCAAGACGATGGCTTTGTTGTGAATTTCCGGTGTCTTCTCCATTTAGAATATGTCTAGCAGCTACAGTTTCTACAAGCCAAATTCCCAGCAGCCACCGCAGTATCCTGCCGCACTTCATATTATCTGATCTTTTAATCTCTGTCAATCTAATATACGTCTCTACAAAACACTTTTTTAACCACAATAGTCACTCAGCTTGAAGAAGTGCTCTCAATTTTATTTTGTGACAGCAGAGATTTAATTCATTTTCATTTGGAATGCCGTGAAGCGAAACTCATTACTTAACTAAACTTGTGTCAACAAAGCAAATTAATTAATTATGTCACATGCAGTGTCACTATCAATCCGTCACACGTTTCTCCACCAATTATGTTAGTCTATCTAGCACACAAAATAAAGATTCAAATTCAAGATTTTGTTCAAAAGTTGTGCTAAGCGAATATTCTGTTTTTTGACGTTCCTTTGACAAAAGCTTCCTTTGTTCTTACCTAATTAAATCGCTCTTCATAAAACAAAAAGGAAGAGAACAATAACGGTACGTAGTAGCAGTCAGGTATATTCTTATGAGATATTATTGAAGTGTTAGTGCTTGTCTTGTGGTAGTAGGAGTCCCTGTCTCACACTACTCCTCTTCTCCTTGAGCGATGACATAATATACTGAGACTAAATACTCTTCTCAACCCTCGGATATATCAAATAAAATTCTCTCTCTCAAGTCCTGTCTCAAAGGTGCTGAATTGACTTGATATTATGATGACGATGGCATGGCGTTTGCTCTTTGTGGTACGATGGTGGGGGTAATATGTAATAACGTGCAAACCAGTAGTAGTCCACTTAACGCATATGATACTTATAGACATTATCATAAAAACCCGCAGCACACACA
Organism: Entomobrya cf. arborea Gr-Col-00668; assembly: GCA_034699025.1. NCBI lineage: Eukaryota > Metazoa > Arthropoda > Collembola > Entomobryomorpha > Entomobryidae > Entomobrya > Entomobrya cf. arborea Gr-Col-00668. Next base: position 16,563 of record JAQIWN010000838.1, read on the forward strand.
TACACACACTTGTACAATTAGATAGAAAAAATAAAAAAGTATGTGCGATGTACTGACAGAGGTTAAAACTTCAAATCATTACAAGCTTTTCAAAATAAAAATCCTTTTGTTCCAAAGCACCACAAGGATAATGATAGATTATCATAGCATATCATAACATTATTATACATTAATTACTTCACTGCTACTATACTCCGTAAGTTTACACAGTTTTTAAATCTCACCGATACTCACCTCACCATACTCATCTTTGTATTGTGTACCTTTTCCCGTAAAAAAAGAAAGGGACTAAAGAACAAAAGCTTTTACCTTAAAAAGATTTCATTGCAAAAAAAGGATTAACATTATGCATGTTTTCTTCAATAGATCAAAATCATCATTCAATAAAAAAAAACTATTCTCTGTAATCTTATCCATCTTTGATATTGTTGGTGGTTGGGTCTAGCTAGTCATTTTTTTCCTATCTCATCCGGCCTTGCATGGCAAAATTGGTTTCGCAGGAGAATTTCATCGACATGGACAGTTATCATCGTTTCATTTCACATTACGGCTAGATAGTTGTTTTTCTAGTAAATTTCATTTGGAGATTGCAATCGAAGATTAGTTGGCTTTACGGGAGTACATGAAAAATTCTAAAGAAACCAAACACGATATTACATACTTATTTTACCATACAACTTTCGAATTAGAGCTGTTGTTGTATCATTGTTTAATATTTTGTGTTATCGAGAAAAGATAGGAGATCCTGAATCCTGATTCCTGTAATTCCTGTGTGAGCGAACGAGTGTGAGGAGCTGAGGGATAGAGATTCGCCTCTGGGTTGATACGCATACGCATGCACCATGTATGCAACAACCTTGTAGTATTCTCATCAAGGTTCAACAATTTTTTGTTTGGATTATGATGATTATTGTAACATTGTGTTGTAACAAGTAAAATAGATGCACATTGCATAGGTGATTCAACCGAGAAGTGAATTTGAATGAGAAAGGAGCGATAGAGCCTATTAAAAAAAGTGGCTAAACATTTTTATTATTGCCCTGAGACGAATTTGAGTGATGAAGTAAGCAATGCAATTCAACATGCAAACGTTTTGGAGGTGAATGTAGTAAACAGATTTATATAATAGCAACAATGACAGAGTTGTTGTGATTGGGAGTGATTGCGACCAAAATATTCAATATTATTATTTGCACGAAATTGAATAAAAATTAAATACAGCAAACTATTATTGTTATTATCAAAAATTTAAAAAACAATTGAACACATAAAATAAAAAAATATATATACAACATTTTATTTTTGAGTGTACCGGATCCAGATTGATAGCAACAAATTTTTACACAAATAATATACTGAATTTATTGTTTCAAATTAGATAGCGTGTTTAAAGAAAACGGATATAGAAAACTTTTTCTTTGGGATTACTTACCTTTTTCTAAGGATTCAGTGCATTAAAAATGGATGAAAAATTCTAGAATAAGTCTTTACAAGTTTGTAGGTCTTGTCGTCGCATGTAAGATCAGTTCAAGAGAAGGGATTGCATAATAAATGATGATACAATGTTTACCGTTTAATATAACCTACTATATATTTAATTAACATGGTCAATGGTTAATTATGATTCAGTTTGAGGTGCTGGTGCCGGCCAGACTGTGTTTTGATAGAATGTAAGATACACGAACAAAAATTGATAAGTTAAAACAACAAACTTGTTCATGGACCAGCTACATTCAATATATATATTTAATAGGTAGGTAAAATGAATGTTTAGTGAAATAATGATGAATTGCATGATCTGCTTTCTTCAGCCATTGCAACTTGCAATTTAAAGATGCAAAAATTAATCATTAAAAGTGGATGAAGTCACTAGCATGTTTGCATCATAATACATTGCAGCAGGAGAATAAAAGGGCATTGGGACGGGTATATGTCGGTCGGCTACTTTCCCAGATCATTATGTAATTTAACGTAATAATGAGAAACAGAGTGTACAGCAAGCCGCAGAATCAATCAGATTCGTACTAAATTGAATCATTTAAGCTGGCACACGGTTCATACAACATGCGTACAAATACAATGCACAATATAAATTCTGATTTTCGCACAAATAAGTTGCAATTTATTGTTCTGATATACTCGGGCCAGGGCTTTTTGATAAGGTATTATAAGGTCTACATCATATTGATAGCAGTGATTTTTAGAGAAAAGGGTTAAAATGACGAAGTTACTGTTGTTGAAACATCTTATTACTGAATATTTTAACGGACATTAGTTAACGGGTGAAACATGGTAAACAGTTTTGATTAACTTTTCAATCAGATTTTGCTTTTGAGTATAACATGTTGGTGGTATAATACTTGTTGGCATTTGAAAGCATATTTATCACTTTGATTATGAACCACAAGCTGTGGTATACCTAAGTATAACCAACAATATGTACGATTAATATGCTGAAATAATACTTTATTATCGCCAGTAATTCGCATAATCCTACATCAATGCCATTTTGTCATGTGAAAGTTGTGAACTGAAAAACAATGCTTTTTCTTCTGAAAATCCCACTTCTGCTTCTTGGACTGAAATTGTAAATTAAGACATTAGCTTCACCTTCTTTATTTAAAAGTAGTAATTTCACTTGTAAATAGATGGGCAGATTTAGTACGAAGAACGGGATACATTAGTGATGCATCCTGTGCTGTCAGTTGTATTTCCTTTAAACGGATAAACTGCACAACCTGCTTTGCTTTTTTCCCTGAAGAGTTTTGCTGACGATAAATATAGCTTAACTCCTGCATGCGAAAATTTCTTTATTGAATTAACAGAGAATTGGGTAAAACGAGTTTTAAATCTGTACAATAAAATGATGAAAGGTTAAAAATGCAATGCGCAAACTCATATCACAACATTCACAACACAACGTGTGGTACAGTTTGTCATGTTATCACACGTTTAAAATATCCACAGACGCCATACTCAATTTCATATTCAGATTTATTCTCCTTCTGTTAAAATAATTTATAGGATACTTTATTTGCAGTATTTTAAAACTATAAACCAGTCACCACGTGTGCATTCTCAATTGATAGATAGATAGGAATCAATTGAGACTTGTCAATTCAAAATACTCGTTTGTTGCCCCTTTTCATATGATAGTTTTAGATTTGACTATGGTTTTTTATTTTTTTCATCTTTCTTTTACCACAACTACAACTGCATTGCCACATGGCACACCTACAATAATGCATTTTGATGACACCTCGAATTGAAATTTTTGCTTTACAAAGCTAGTCTATTGTCATGTTAGGTCTTAAGTCTCTTAAATGTGGACTGTTCATAAAATTAAAATTGATAAGGGAGATGAATGACCTAGAGTTAAATCGAGTTGGATTTTATTTTTACCTTCGATCTTTATAAACGAAATATAAACATTAAAAAATTCCAAAGATACACATCAACTTCAAGATACAATCAATAAAAAAGGACTCAGGTAAGGGAGTTCAATGTAGAATAGGAACAGTAAAAATTAATCGGATGAGAAACCGAAACTGATAGATGCCAATGACGCAAGTAGGTATACCAAAATATGTACATGATGATCAAGGCATTGACTGCGCAAACAAACTGCAAACATATAAAAATGCCATGCTGATTGCAAACACACTAACGATGCCATTGTAGTAGTAGTGATTTGAAAGTTTGTACAAATATTTTCTTTCCCCATCTATGTCTCCCATTTAGTCAGACTGGCGATGTTATGTTAAATTCCCTATCCGAACCCGCCGTCGTCAGTGGTGGCAAAACATTGTTAACTTGTCTAAGAACCAAAATATTTTGATTGACAAAAATGAAACCAGAAATCTAACATGAGAAAGATCAGATCCTTCCTCAACTTGCAGCTCCAGTTTTTTGGATCTAAATTTTTTTGTCTTAAAAGATTCATATCTGCACATCATTATTTTTGTCTAACACTGCAGTGCGAAATTGCAAACAACTCATCGAGAAACACACAATACTAAAAGTATATAAAATATCAAATGGACACCCCTCCGCTTCGCCGTCAGCAGTATTTGCATCCCTAGCTTTCATCTTCAATTAATTTATGATGAAGTCAATGATGGCATTTATCTAATTCAACCGATACCATATTATTATGCGCTATAATTAGTATGCTATTGTTTTCCTGAATTCTGCTTTAGTGAAGGTTAATTATCAGTATTCAATTCAGTATGCCCACATGTATACGTGGATACATTTTGGGTCCAACAATTTTTTGCAGAACGCAGTTCAGTTCGTGATCAACTCGTAAAAATAGCAGTACAGTAGGTATTAGCGCATCATGATATTCTTTTTATTTTCAACAGCAGACTTGTCCTCAGACAAAAAAGTCGTTGTCGATTAACTTTCCTTGATAATAATGACCACGGACACTTTCACTGCATTCTTTTCCCCGTATAATAAATATTTTAGGTTCTACGGGTTTTTGATGGTTTGGCCGTGGCCGGTTTACACCAAAATGTACACAGGGTTTATAATAATGTACATGAATTAATGAGTGATTATTATAAAGTATGAAATTATCTTGTTCAAATATATTAAAGTAGTTTCAAGTACGAAGTGCTAAAATGCAACCCTCTGGGTCTTTTAAATTGCTATAATGTTAATTTTACTACCAATCAAACAACTTAGCTCAAGTGCAAATATTTTAAAATAAACACATTTGCGTATTTAAATAATGTTCTAACATAATCGGCATTCTTCTCAACACCTTGTCTTCGTAATAATCTTATCTTCACAAGCTTTTACACTACAAGAGAAAACGCATGAGAGTGCTTTCAAAATTTGAAATGCATTTTGATGTTTTAATGAAACGAGTTCAATTTTCATGCAAAGTTATGACAGGAAAATAAATAAACATCAAAAGAAAAGTACAAGTTTTCCCATGTTTTATTCTAGAATCCATCCTTATAGTTTTAACATACATTGTATCATCATCAGATCAGGAGATAGTTTGTATATATGTATATTGTAGTATAATATATTAAATGCTTTGTATAATTATTAGATAATATTGTTGATAATATAATATGTATACACAATACGCATACGTTTTTATAATCATCTTCATTTCTTTTTTCTTGACTACACAGTTGAAAATCATCTATTAAATTTGGTATTTTTATAATATGTTCATCATACATGGCATGACTCATTCATAATAATATTTTTTGACGACCGTTTCAACCCTTTTGTTGTTGAGTACAGAATACGTATCGTAGTTGTACATGAAATGCTACTTGTTTTACATAAACATTATTCATCTCTGATCAATTAATATGTACGGGGCAGAATCATTCGAATTTAAATATACAGTACCTCTGCCAAAAGTAAATTTTGCTACAGCATCACGTTCCAATGACTTGTTGACAGTTTTTACTTGGTTAGCGCCTATAATACAGTAAATCTGATACACTAGAAAAGACTTAATTCTAACAGTTTACACCACACGAAGAAGAAAGCATTTTAACTATACAGGTGAAATATTTTTATTGTTTAATAGAACTCTGTAAGAAAAAAAGAGTAAATTATTGTAAATGACTTAATTTTGCAAAAAAAAGTATTCATTCGCGAAACGACTAAGTGCTGACCTTAATTATTCTAATAGAAATACATTTATAGTTTGATATCTGACAGAAATCAGTTAATTTATTCGAAGTGGTAAATATACGACTATCAAGTGAAGGAAAGGTATATCAATATATCCCAGTTCCAACACCATCAAAGTACGTCCATTAACAGCCATTGTCACCATAAACCACTGAGATAACAGTGCGTTTATTTTTTAAGCCTAAATATGGTACAATTACTGAACTAGATAGGTTTAAAATTAGTAAGTTTTAATACGTTTATCTATAAGCTAGGTTACGGTTAATAATGTACAGAATTTAAATACAGTCACTCATTGTCCTGAAACGCTATTATGGATTGAAATCCTTTCTGGAGAAGAATATGCACTGGATAAATCAATCCTGCCACTTAACAGATATTCCTTTTCTTTGAAAAAAAAATAATAATCAAAGACCGTGTAGAAAAAGTCACATTATTTTTTTAAAGTTCTACTTGCAATTAAGTTAGAAGTTAAATCAGATACATTGAGTTTATGATTTTACGTTGAAATAAGTTGAAAAAAGAAAATTGATTTTTTTTTGTGAAAACTAGTCGTAATTTAACAAACAAGCATATACGTTGTACGTTAATTTGAAAAGTTAAAAGATCCGTTAGTACATAGTTTTTACCAGGCAAATCTCTCCAGAATTCTAATCCATTTGTTAATCTACAATACAGCTATATTATGTTATTATTTTATTCTAAGACCGGATGTAATCATCAGTCACTACATTTACGTCTAATTAGCGATTCTAATATCGTTTACAAATTATATTTATGATCACGTTAAGTTACCAAACTGTAAGTCTGACAAGTAAAGCTAGAAGACTACACGCTTTAGTTCAATTGTAAATACATGTATGATACAAAATTATGGATGTTTTAAAGCAATTTAAGTCTATAATTTCAGTTGCAATAATAATTGTAACACAACTAACTTTGGTGTTCTGCGGACATTACCATCAGAAGGACGCATGAAGTACATGCTCCGAGTTTTATCCAAGTTCTGAGGCTTAATCTACTAATATGTTACGTACATGTACTAAAACTATTATATAATTCTATATTTATTTTTCTAGCAATAATCATCACATCACAATAAATTATATAAATGCACCAAAAAGATATAACTAAATACTTTCAATGTCTAGCCACACAGTCTACAAACATGCATGTCACAATTCTCCTGTGATCTTTTTGTAAATAAATTTGAGTTTATCTTTTTACATTGTTGTGTCCCTTTTTGTAGCTTAATATTTTTTTTATCATTCGTCATTCAATAACTTAACAACCTAAATTGTACGTCTTGATATAATCCATTTTGAAAATTATATAAAAACTAAACAAAAGTGAGAATTGCATTTAGACATTTTCGACAAATCTTGACAAAATGAAATTCACTCAAGTTTTTGGTTTGTTTGACTTATTTAACATGTAGATATTATAATATATAATTTTAGACATCCTCATCAACATCATAGTCGTCACAAGTAAGTCGAGTCGTATGAATGTGGTATTCAAGAATTTTTTTAGTAGCATCATATAATGTAGTTTTTTTCTTTATCATATCAACATTATTACATCACAGAGAGGAAATAATATAAACGTTTTGAACCGGTTTTTTCCTTTTTTACCAAGAACCAGTAGTATTTTTAAAAATACGAAAAATAACAGAATTATGCACCATGCACATTACATATACGCATACATTCAAATCACTACTGTCAAGAATAACACCACAACAAACTACAACAGCAACAATGCTAACACATCATAATTTTCTGTGACCAGACCACCGTGTAGTTTGCTTTTAAAAACTAAACTTTGCACTTTACAAAATTGTCTGAATAAACTACATTACTTTTTTTATAATTTTATATGCTTAACTGGTAGTGCTTAGGGAAAAAATCACCCTTGAGTTTTACTTAAATCACAATTTACATTTTTTAAAGGAAATATATGAGTGGAGGGTAAAAATCTTTCTTAAAATATTTATATTTCATAGTTTAGCAGAACCATTTTTGTTCCTGTTCCATGGTACATTTTTGACGTAATAAATTATTAACAAAATCTAAGTTTTTTTTGCTCTGCTGAATTGGGACATGAGTGGTTATTGTTAAAAGTCCTCTTTGTTTACTGATACGTGTTCCATATTTTGTGATGCATACAATAATACTTACGAACTTTTGGTATTTTTTTGGTGTTGAATACAATAATATTTACTTATGTAAAGAAAAGCTATACGATGAATTTGGTAATTTGCTGACACGTGACACAGTACATATTAATTAAGAGGTAATTGGGTACAATATAATATATAATGGCCTTATGGTGCATACTATTCCTGTGTTGTATTTAAAGCATTCTGGAATTTCACAGCATCATAGATATGGTGGGTGGTTCAGAAGAATCAGATTTTTGGATAAATATATATTAAGTAGGCTATTTACAATTTACGAAGGAACATCATATCATGGGAAATAAGATCTTAAATGCTTTAATCATAATACAACCTTATGCATTTCATTACAGTAATAAATATATAGTACACTCATCCCTAGCATTGCTACATCTTGATTGAACTAAAGAGGAAGTTTTTCGAGAGTTCTTACAAAATATAATTTCTTCAAATTATCGATTTCCGTTAACCTTTTAGAAACTGAGTCGTGTGTTGTGTTGTGTTGGTGTATACACAAAGTTCAGACGTCAGATATCAAATATCCTTAATTGTGTCACTGGTTTAAATTTATCATTAGGCTAAAACCATATTAATTTTAATCTTTAGTTTTTTTATGTTTTGCACGTTCACATGTATACTTAAATATTTAGATCTGTGTTCTTACTTTGTTATCATATTCATACATAATAATCTTCGTATCATTTTTTCATAACCAGTGCATAACGATATTGTTTGCGGAATACTTTTAAAAGAATTATAAGAATGTACATACGACAATGATAAGATGGCTTTATGGATACTTTACACAGTTATTATTTTAACAGCTATCATAATTTTAGAAATTTTGACGCTTGTTTTACATATGTAATATTTATGTGGAATAGAAGACACAAAAGTTAACAAAGGAGTATGATTACATTGTTGATGATGAATGAATCTACAGGCTTTTCTCCTTAAAGAGCTTTTTTAAAACTTCAAAGTACATTTTAATATGTTCCTTTTTTGTTGGGATGAAAAAAAGAATTTTAAGTTAATCAGAAATGGGGTATGATGGTATATCTAATCTATTGTGTGTAGAAGTGTAACTCTAATTTAATTAATATGTATAAGGTTCCAAAAATATTTGCGCGTTTTTATCAATCTTAAATACTTTATAACTAAAACTATTTAGTAACATTGTCTTAATTAATCCTAAATATGAAATAGATGGATATACAACATTTTCATATGATATATAGATGTTCATATGAAATTGGACACTTTAAATTTTTTTTTACGAAAATCAGTAAATTTATAATTAATTTTGAAGAGGATCATACACAATTTACATGTAGAGAGACAAAGTTAAGAAATATCATTTTTTAACGTATCTTTTCTCGGTTGAATAGTCATTTAGATTTTTTTATACATAATATTGTGCGAAAATACGAATATATGTAGTACAACAAGTAGAGGTTCTGGCGCTGGATTATAATATTTCGGGAGATTTTACTTTAAAGATGTTTGTTCGATGGAGAGTTTTTAAAAATTGAGAATCGTCAAAAACGGCAAGGAAAAGCAAGCCAACAATAGTTTTCAAATGGCTGTGAAATATGTGTATGGTCTTATAAGGTCGAATTTTTC
>JAQIWN010000839.1:0-26025 GCA_034699025.1 Entomobrya cf. arborea Gr-Col-00668
TTCTTCGTTTACTGGGAAAACCTCAACCTCTTCATCTAAGTTTCTAAATGATGGTGGTGGCTGTAATGACTAGAAGATAATTCTTTTATCTTCATAGATATAGCAATGAAAGCTTGCGTCCAAAGTGTAGCTAAAATCTATACCAAACATCACGCACAGATAATGATGATGATGGTGACGTTTATAATATTGTATCTTCACAGGTTATCATCATGATGTGAAGACAGCCGTATATACTCAAACTCCCCGAAATTATAAATCAATATACATACATATGTGCAGCTTTATCACGGTGGGAGACGGATCAAGACAGCGAATTGGTTGACAAATGCATTAAATTGATGATGACTGAATTGGTATTTACGATATGCATTGTGCTACTTGTTCTATCTGGTATCGAGTATTAATAAAAGATGTGTACTTTCGTGGCTGCTTGTTGTTGTGCATTTTTTTCTGTTTCACTGTTTTCCTGTCTTTTTTTTCTTCCGAGAGAAATTATGTTTCATTGGTGTACTCCATTCACATTCAGCATTATTTTATTTGCCGTCTCTGATCCAATTTGTGCTATATAGCATGAGGTAATAAGACAGTACATTTCTGAGCTAAGGAGCTAATTGTAGCCTATGTTCCATGTTATATGTACTACTTGAACATATAACGAATAAATGAAGAAAAAAAACACCTATATACTTACATTCGTATTGTTCCATGTTAAGTACTTTAACACGGGAGAACTGATAACTGCTGAACTTTTTGTATTAGAATATGCGATAAATGTATCTTTGGGTCAATGAATGATTGATATTTAGATGTAACACTTTCAAACACAATAGTATTTGCATATGCATTTTCATTATATTCATACTACCTAAGCTAAGCCATCAAGTCAATCCAATTATAACTTACTTTAAAAAAGTTAAGTTGTTAATGACAGTAATTAGTACATGTACTACTTGGAATGAGAAATTAAAACCTTATCCCGTCTTTCATGGAACACGTGTCTTTTTATAATTTATAATGTGTAAGAAGTGGAAAAAGGACAAAAAGGGTAATTTGCGCCACACACATCATTTACCATCATGCCAGATTCATAGACCACCAACATAAAATCATACGTAGTCGAATAGGTGGCATCAAATTATGTGGTAGTTTTTTCTCAATCAAAAGCGAGCCAAAGGAGGAGATGAAACTACGCAGAACGGCGATAGAAGTACGCATATCAATGGATTATAAAGAATAGAATTGAACGAGATAAGATGTGATGCGGGCATTCATGACAACGATCAGTCCCCTATTGCGCTCTTCAGTTCAGCACGCGTCTCTACTCGACAGGAACATCCTATCTGATTATCCTCGAAAATTATATCATTTACTTACAACTTACAGTATACAACGGGTTAAATCATTCAAGTTTTCAAAATAATGATGACGAAAATGCACACGATGCAGTAGCTGTGTGATTACGCTATGTAAACTGTGCAAACACAGTTTATAATGTATGTGGGTGGTGGTTGTTTTTTGATATTGTGACTACAGGGCACAAGATGCACAAAGAGTAAAGAGAGGCATTTGTGAAACCTCATCCAAACATGTTCAAGACATCATCAATTACATATCCTTTCTTCTCGTTTCCGCAATGTTTCTATCGTAGACCATAGAGGCTAAAGTACTTTGGTGTAGTAAAAAAACACAATACATGAACCGACACCATAAAATATGCATGAAAGAAAATAAGCAGAATGAGACGTCTGACTGTATATGTCTGTGCCTTTCGTAAATACTTTGATTATGTAGCAACGACTTTTTACTCTCTAGTGGCTGTCTTTCACTTTTGTTTGGCCTCATTTGTCAAGCAGTTTGTCATACTGAACATCTATTTGAAACAAAACAGGCAGATCGTTGCCTTTGATATTGCAGCAGAGATGATAATAAATGTAGAAGAAAATTGCTAAAACTGAAAATGCATCACGGTTTTGAATACCCTATACATAAGTTCATAGCTTGTGGGTGATTAGTGTGGGCAATTAAAATACTTATCATCTATTGCAATGTAGATAAAGGCTTTGCACCTCTTCTTTGCAGATATTACAAAGTAATTTTGATTTGAAAAGTTTAAAAAAATCCAATTTAAAGATCATAATTCTTGTCAAAGATGTATTTTTTGTACAAAAATCTGTTTTGATATTACCGTCAACATTAACGATGTATTTTACAATATATTCTTTTCATGTAAAAAGTGACAACTTTCACGGTATCTGTATTTTTTGATGAACAAAATTTATTAAAATCTAAACACAATATTCATTCTCATTCTTCATCAATCCATTTGCGCTAATGTCTTTATGACTACACAAGCCAATTTATTGTACGAAATCATGCTTTCTTTATTATGTAGGAAAACAGGCTTTGGAAAGATACGCAATAGTAAGATACATAGCTTGATGATCCTGATCAACTTTCTACTAACTGCATCATTGAAATAAGAAACCCATTTTTAGAAGGCTGCTGATGAAAAAACGCTGAGATGAGAGCATACGAGATAATGATGCTGATGAAAATGACGACGAAATGTAAAATGCTATAACGTGAAGACGTTAGCAGTTCCATCATCATTTGTCACTCAGTTCTTCACCCTTCTCTTTTACAACGTCAACTACACATTAATGATCCATGTACATGTTCTTTCAATGGATGGTTCCATCCTACACATCATGAATATGGGCATTTACAAAATGTAATCTAATATTCGACTTCTATTAAACACGAGCTCTTTTTTTTACCTCGAGAATGTCTTTAAAGTATTATTGGCTTCTTGGTTTAATGAATTCTTTACAGAGGCACGAGAAAATCGACACATAGGATTGATCGTATCATCCAGCTCAAAAGATCCAGATGATGACTCTGTTGTGAGGCATTAAAAGTGCTTTCTTCATGATTGACATGAAACGTGTAGCATCTGTCACCTTCGTGGAGACGCATAGACATAAATACTATTGCACACTTGTAACGTGTTATCGGATGAAATGATCGTTTAATGTGGATGAGAATGAGGGGGATTCATAAACATGCCTTCATTTACTGCCAAATGTTTTTAACATAAATTCCTGTAACGACAGTTTACATTGTTGAAAAATGATATTTTTACTTGAGGTTATGCCGTCAAACTGTGTGGCCTTAAAATATGAAATACAATTGAATGCATAATATGGTCATATGCATGCAAGCATTTTATACTGACCAATACTGAGCCTTTAATCGACGTGTAGTTTTTCTGACTAAACGAATTCATAACCTAAAATCAATATCGCCAAATTATTGGTATAAAATCTTTACTAATTTTGAATGCATTAAAAATATTTTACCAAATATTTTCAATCGGTATAAAATATATGTTGTGCTGACAACATTTCCAATACGCCTTATCAACATGAATAGTTGTTTTCAAATTATTCACCGTGGTAACAATGCGATGACATTTTTCTTAATGGAGCCCACATCAATACGGCGTATAATTATATTTTACATTATAAAAATATAACAATCAATTTGCAATATTTGCTTCAGTCGCTAGAGTGGTGACGTATATAATACTTTTACGTAAACAAACACCTTTGCTTACCTCAAAACAACAAAACAGCTACTTCACTTCCTTTCCCGACACAGTCATGTTTATGAAACTTTGTGTTTACGTTATCGAAAATAAATATGGCTGCCTAACTGACTGAATAATCTTCACTCTTACAAAGTTTATTTTTAGACAAAAAATTAATGTGACTCCTTTTTTCAGCATGAAACATCCGATTGCACGAGAAGAAAAGTGCTGTGTTCCTTTGCTTGTTTTATTCTTTCATTTAAAATATAAGTTCCATCGTATCATAAAACCCAACCAATTACTTCCATAAAATCGATTATCATTCAAAAGTAAACTATTTCAAAGACTTTCCCGTTGAAAAAAGATGCATTCCATTATAGTAATTCTATGGAACATTTACATTGTCCAGATGACTACCTACACGACACGAGGCAGCCAATTGAAAAAATAAAAGATTTTAAAAGTACAATGGAAACAAGGACGCCCCTGTACAAAAAGTGTACAAGCAACAATTACTCTACATGTTTTCAGCTCACATCGACAATTTCTGTAACGTTCATTCAATACATTTGGCTATATAAAATGGTGCCCACGAATCAAATCGAGCATATTGCATTAGTAGATTAAGTTTTGTTAACAAAAGTTCACGATTCTTCCTTTTGACAAAAAAATGTGACGCATGAATGGGGCCACAAGAATTTTAACCGCGTGTTCTTGTTCTTAATAACGAGTATATTAAATGTATGAATACGACATTTGAAACATTAAATACAGATATACATACACCATATGCCAATTTATGCCTGTACTATTTAGTTAGCAACTGGAAAAATATTTTAGCAAACAGAAAATCCCACCCGCCTGCTAGAAATTTTTTCCTATGTAACTTTTTACCTCTACAGTTTAGTTTTATCACGTCAGTGCTTAAAAGCATTGATAAAAAATTATCCCAAAGGGGAAATTAACCTTCGCCTCATATATTTTCCCTCAGTGTGGGGAAAGGAAGTAAGTGCCATCATATTGATTCGTTATCTCGTATGCGTTGTTAGTAAAAGAGTGTAAGGAATATTCACGCCATACAAGTTTAAAATAAATTAAACCTAATATCTGGTTTTGTTTTTGAAAAAAAGCCACACATTTGCAGCAACTATCCAAAATGTAACCACTACTACGCCAATGTAATACACTATATATAAGCAGTACCAAGACATGATGGATAAATATTCTTTTTATTCTAGAACGTAACTAATGTTATTTGCCTGAAATAATGATGATGAAAAAGTTTTTCTCTTACAAAACAAATAAACATTTTTGAATTCCATTGGGGTAAGTTGAATCTCTTCCCCATAGGCTAGGCTAGGTGATGAGTTACATGCCTGCACACTTATTACACTCAACGCTGATGATGATACATGATATGATGATGATGATGCGTTTTACCTATCTCATTACACATATAGAACCATTACCGGACTCCCCCTACTACCCGCATATTTTCTATAATCTTAGTGATCATTGGAATGAAGTGTGAACAGGCCACACTGATTCATGAACTACTAAATATTTGAACTAGCGTTGAAGGATGAGATGGTTTCATATAGCTGATGATGTGCTTAATGTTGAAGAAGAAAAATGAAGACTTACCTTTGAAGGTGTACCCACATGAGCCAAAGAGACACTGTAGCAGGAGGACTAGTGCGATGTAGAACATGTTGTAGAGAGGTGAGTCCGGGAAGATGCGGCACAGAGGGATTCACCGCACCAGCACATAAAGCATAATCCGTCTGGACAAGTTATCACGTAAAATTATCGTCACTCCTCTGCAACATTTTTCGTCAAAAGGTAAACATTCGTGTTGATGGAGGTTGTGGAGTATGTTGGATGAATTATTATGATTATTGCTGATGTTGTACTTACTACTGCTAGCAATCGCATTTGCAGTAACTGTAGTAACGGTTACAGTAGAAGTTGTAAAAAGTTTAAGCAGCGAGTATACAAGCTGGAAAAGCGATAGGCAAACAAGGAAGGAAGGAAGGATGTTAAAAATGTGTGTAACGATGCCCGTTACGTTTTGTATTTACACATAGTTGACGAAAAAAAAACAATTTTCAGTTTTCACTCTCGTCTTCTGCTTCTTCTTTCCCAAGTAGTTTCCTTTTATTATTGTTGTGCGGTGTGGGATCAGTATTTTTTGGTTTATTCCAGTTCATTCGTATTTTAAGGACACTGATTTTTCAAATGAGCTTTTCCCAACTCGGAAAATACGCTAGCTCTATAGCTCTCAAAAGACCTTTTCTGACAAATGCTCAGTTGAGCACAGTTTCTCTTCATTCATGGAAGACTGCAGGATTACTTGTTCTAAATAAAGATAACAGAAAAAGAAATCCAAAATGTTATTTATTACACAGTATAGATGTTTCAAAAAGAGCAATCTTAAAACACGTCCCTTGGCCAACCCTAATTTAGGCGGTTACTACGTAAAATCAACACAGATATAGAACAAGCATGATGCCTTGCGATGCGATATACAAACGACAAACGAAAACGCACCCCTAGTTTCCGTTGCGTCAGGAAAATCAGACGAACTAGTATGTTACGTGATATGTGGTGTAAATTAAGTGAACGAGACGACTGAGAACACTCTTTTGCACTCAATCCACCACAACTTTAAACCGCTTAATCAAATTCTTCTTTGTGGTCGGGAAAAGTGTAAATTGTCAGTGGCCTCTTCGGACAGTGCAGTGCTGCCTACCCAAAAATGAATTGGTCTAACAAAACGGAAGCTCTCTATTGTGTGGCATGATGAAAGTTAAAAAGTGCACAGTAGTAAAAGTAGCAGGAAGGAGCCAAAATTACAGCACTCACTACTGATCTTCCTTCCTCATACTCCTGCTTCTGACGATGCCCGGTACTTCTTTTCATTTTATATTTTCTTAAAGTGAGCAAAATTCGTGGTCTGAGGTCTGCCAATAATGGTCCTTTTTGCCTACACTCTGGCTGCTATTGCTTTATATTTTTTGTTCTGTTAACACTTATGTAGCAGTGTGGTTATCCTAAAAGTGCAGTTGTAAAAAACATGCATGGAAACGTCGACCCGAGCCGACAAAACCCCACGACTTGCTCCAATTGTCCACCACTAACTCTCAAGTCCTATTGGCTTGTGTGTACGTGAGCTGACTTTCTCCACAAAAAGGCACGACACCGTCGTATACAGGCATCAAGAAAACTTGTTCACTACAACAAAACGATAAAGCGACCGAAAAGTATAAAAAGTTTATTTTATTTTTTCTCAACTCATTGTGAAAGCACAGGTTATATAACAATGGAGTTCGTTACAGTAACGTTAAACTCAAAAGGCTGTGTAATATCAAAAAAATAAATTCGTTTGTCCAGCTACCACTTCACATCGCACAAGCTGCAAAGTCTTTATAGTTGTATTTTTTATTTGAAGAATAGCTATTTATTTACTTTTTGTCTCGAGGAGAAAATGCGGTTCGTGTATAAAACGTTGAGAGACCAAACTGGGTTCTACTCAAATGTCGAATTTGCTGTGACTATTTTTTGCAATTAATTTCAAACTTTTTTCTAAATTTCTAGACTATATTTTTTCTTTAAAAATTACAGTTCCAGTTAATAGAATGAACTGATCTGCAATGCGTACTTGTTTGACAAAGGAAAATTTTAAAACTAGAAATAACGAGAGAACAAATGCAAATTATATAATGCTGGATATGCTTTCTGGAAAGAAATACTACTAAAATGAAAAATTCTACTCAGAAAATGAAATTTTCCAGTCTTTATCCATTATATAATATCAATTTTGCACATATACATTCATTTCTTTCCTTTCTGTTACAAATGTAACGATAGATATTACTTATTACGTATCATAGCAGCAGATTGGTGTGATTATTTAGTCGAATGTCTTACCCTTAAACATTATGCTTCCTAATTTATAAAAATAATTTTGGCGACTGTACCGCGTTGTCGCGACACGTAGTTAATCATATCAGCAAGCTCTATTTTAGTTTGTTTAGCAATACTTCGCTTCAATATTTAATTTCGACCCGAGAAAACGATATTATAGCTTTCATTTTTAGTTCAAATCATATTTGCTTAGCATGTCCACTTCTTTTAATGATGACAGACTATTACATAAGTTAAAAGTACAAAAACAGGACATTTAACATGTCCACTAATCCTCCTTATCGTAAAATATGACCTGCGGCTATAGCAGTGTAATAATTTTACTGTTATTACCACAAGAAAAGTCGTAGAGAATATCTTTGCAGTGATAACAGCTTAAATCCTTACTAACAAGTTGCTCCCTGTTTCTCTTAAGTTGAGATCCTGGCTCACTGACATGCCGCTATCTGAATGTTTATCATGTCATGCCATACAGCATAACGAGACAACAAAAAATACTTTGTTTCCCAACCGCGTCTCATCCTCAAGATCTGCCATGCCGTCTTGTTAAGCATGTGCAGTCATGAATATGTATTGCATTTTCTATGCGTTACTTTTACTTTATGTATCATATCACGAGTATCGCATATCGGTGTAACCCTTATTGTTATTATCTCTGTATGATAAGGGAGCAATAAAAGTAATACTTTTATAGATCATGTTTACTTGTACCTAGATAAATAAGGAGCAAAAATGAAATAAACTATGTGCTTAGATTTTTTTACCTTTTCCACATGTGTCCGTGGAACGTCGACAACGAAAAAAGGCAATGATAGAACGGGAAACTGTTGTAACAAGAGTGCCTTGACTTTCATTTTTTCAATTTTCATTCTGCTACTGCCCAGGGACCA
Organism: Entomobrya cf. arborea Gr-Col-00668; assembly: GCA_034699025.1. Lineage (NCBI taxonomy): Eukaryota > Metazoa > Arthropoda > Collembola > Entomobryomorpha > Entomobryidae > Entomobrya > Entomobrya cf. arborea Gr-Col-00668. The sequence continues at coordinate 8,410 of JAQIWN010000839.1, forward strand.
CTTGCTACATAGCCAATTTCCCAGCAACTTCAGTCTATCCTCTGGAACTCCTGTTTCTGGGAACACGGTTTGTTTTATCTATTGCTTCCTTTCTTTCGCAACTTGTCTAAAGTTCTATATATGTCAGTTCCTTTTTTTATTTAAAAACTAATGGTCAAGACAAGGAACAGCTTGCACTTGTTTATAAGTTGTTATAACAACCGTTTGTATAAAGCTCAATAATGTGTGTACATGTTTTCTGCATTGCTACATTGTTGTAAAGCAATGCTAGCAGTTTTCTTTTGTCGGGCACATAACAATACAAACCACTGCCACTTGACTATATACCAAGTACGAATCTAACTTCTCCTTTTTTTTTACTTTATTCTATTCCCTACAAAATAGTATCTCTTTTCACCACATGACTTCTCTTTCTCGACCAAATTCCTTAGACAGTGTACGCAAGAAAAGAATGGTTGTATAACATATAGCTATTGTGAATCTCTATCTCTACTACACTTATTGTGTTCTTCCATCAAATTCACTTTTTTTCGTATTTTGCTTTTGGTCGAGCAAGTTTTTATTTTTCTCTATATTTTATATTGTAAAAAAGCGTTGAAAGCTAAAAACTTTCTACTAGGCAAGGAACTAGTGAAACGACTACTAGGACAAACCACCAAAAAAGAGCATGGCATGGGTGTTCACTTTCTGAGTTTTACTGCTAGTCCAGTGAACTGGGTCAGTTCGATCGAAAATTTGGTCTCTTTTTCTCTTGGCACTTGAACACAGTCACAAATGGAAGAAGCAGCACAATAAAAAACATTTTGTCTTGCCAAAAAAGTGTATGTGGATGAATGAATAAAATTTACAATAAAGTTGTGGGTTTTTAGGAACTCAAAGAGACAAATATGAAGTTACTGCAAAAAAAGTCATAGGATATTAGTAAAAGTAATTATTATGTCGTTACTTTCTTCCCATTGTCTCGTTTGGCCCCAGATAATTTGTCTTGTGAAAAAATAAGGTATAGATAGATGGGCCTTGCTTGTAACTACTCCTGCTACACGAAGAAATTGATAATGAATAGTTGGTGTGCTGTTGGTTGTCGTGAGCGCTTTGATGATGCACCACCACAACTGGCAGTCGACGAACACGAAGAATGATAGTAATAACAATACAAACTTGATAAGAAGAGCAGCACTTGTACCATTACTGCTACTACAATAACAACTAGTAGTGGTAGTGGCCACCACCGAGAAGACGATGATGACAATAATGATAAAACATTCCCTTTTTATTGTGTTTGCAGGTTTCTGCTGTCGTTGCTGTTGGCGTATGGATTTTACGTATAAAATATTGCCGTGAGTACTGTTACCACCACTAGTACCATTATTGCTATTACTATTATCGCTGGACGGAATCCACCGCACTGATGTGTAGGATCTCTCATCTAGTGTCAGCATCGCAGCATTGCTCTTCCTTCTCAAGCCTTTTCCTCTCACTGACTGAACTGAAGATCAACAAACGCAGACAACTAGTATGCTGGTCTTGGTCTCTTCTCACTCACAAACACTCACTCAAATTTGCTTCCTTTTTTCCTTCTGCCTTCCTTCCACTCTCTCTCTCTCTCTCTCTCTGTTTCTCTCTTACTCTCTCGCTATTCTTTTTTTTCTTTTTGCTTCCTTCCCTATCTTCTCTCTGCTCTCTCACTCGTCTCACAAGTCTGGTGTGTGTGGTTCAGCTTTGACTATTAAACGGCAACTGACTTCACTTCTCACTTACAATATGCATTAAAAAATTTTATACTTCTGCATCAAAATCTAGCATGTCCTCGCCAGCAGCAGTTTGACGATCAGTAAGAAAATGTTTTATAGATAAATGGTAAATACATTAGACTCAACACTGATACACAGAAATATCCTATTGTGAGGTGCAATTATTCCCTAAATTTCCTCTATCTACAGTAAGACAGGGCTTGCTTTAAACATTGACGGTGAGAAAGGAGATTTCTACACACCACATGTAAGTAATAATATTGGCGAATCGCTGAACTTACACGTATTAAGGTCAGCATGTCAGATCAAACTTATTTCACTTCTCAACACTAAATTTATTTAGTTGTAATTGGTCAGTCACATTGTACATTTGTACGAAAGCCGCCTTACAAAAGTTAAAATGTTAAATAAATTATATAATATGTACTGTTGAAATGTTACATGAATGCTATAATATTGGACTTGGTAACACAAAACCTGAAATTGAATTAAACTACCGGCTAGTTTACCGGCACTTGTAAAATTACTTTCTAAAAATTTTCTTCTTATTCTTTAAAAACTTTTTACACTCCCATAAAAGTGTGTGCGGTGGGGTGGTTTTCTTGCCGAAAACTGACCGACTGAAATTCCTGTCACCGGAAATGACTGCAGAGAGAGCGTGTCAATGACGGAACCCTATGAATAATTTTGAGTGCATAGATTATACTACATACCTGCGCTCAATCAATGCGCGTGTTGTTTGTCCATTCACTTAAAAGGTTTTGCTCTACCACCACTAATCCACCAAAAAGTCAGCCCAGTGCAGGTTCATAAAGACAGAAACGAGCTTTTTTTACTGCCAACGACATAACCACGCACACAAAACACAATCACCATCAACAACAACTAAAGTGACTACATACTTCTTGCTCTACCTGACCACCTTAGTTCACGCTCACACGCTACCTACGATGATATGTGTTTTTATTACTATCCTATTCATTTCTTTCACATGCTTTCTTGCTGCTTTCTCAAAGTTCCTTAACATTTACCCAAGTAGGCACTATAGTAACGTGTAGGCACACCAGCACATCACTAACGATGATGACGATTGCTTTGCAATGTAGCACTAAAACTGAGAAACAGCACTACTGGCTCAAATAAAGGTTTTCTTTTTTCATGTTTTTTTTACTCGTAGGAAAAATCTATTCATTTGTCGGCTCCTGTCTTGGCATTCAGTTTGTTTGTGACCCGTGTGTACGGATTTGACCAATTCCACTGGTTCGGGTTCAGTTTTTACAAGACTGCTTTCACTTGCACAGTAGCTCGCCCACTTAATATCCTTTGACTAAATCCAACTTTTTCGGTTGATTATAGGTAAGTTTGTATTCACAACGTATACGTATGTACCTTGTAAAAAAGAATAATGTGAGAGTGATTACATCTTGTCGCAGATATTCACCATGCATTTTTCTTATCTATTTGCCTTCATGTCGTAATGGCACAACTAACGGTGCAACCAAACATTATACACTCTCTACTGACTGTTACTGCAGTCTGCGATTTTATGTATTTTTTCTTCTTCTAAATAATCAGTGTTCTGTATATTTTTTTCAATTGTGTACAGGACGTATGTAAGTATGCAAGATTTCTGTATTTATGTTTCGTTATTGATGGAAAATTGTAATAGTAAGCAAAAGTGCGAGGGAAATGTCTCGCTAAAGTCACAACAGCTTTTCTAATAGTAGCATTGCTCTTTGCAAATAAAACACTGATACAACAACTGTCTGAAAGTAATTCTATAAAGAAAAGTCGACTGTTCCTAAAATGCTTTCCTGCATATTATGCATATACATACATGCCTGCAGAAAATAGCTAGAAGCTCAACTTCCTCACTCACTACTTGACTTTCGTAACATCAAAAAATCTTCGAAACTTATGACGTTCCGCTATCGACTTAGACAAAGATATTTATATAGAAAATATGCTTGAATTCCTTTCTGCTTAAATTTTTTAAGAGAATCCAAATTCTTACAACCAAATTTTCAAACAATGCATGTACATTTTGTCCATGTCTCTATATTTTAAAAATATTGTATGTACAGATATTATACACAAGACATCTTTCATATATATATTATTAAATGTATTGGTTTTCCTAATCGGCAATCAAATTGTAATATCCAACAAAAACCAAAAAAAAACATAAAAACTCTGAAAAGGAGTAATACAGCCCACTTCTTCATGGATTTCCTTTCTTATTGTGTTAATAACAAACAGCTTACCTCTCTTCTTTTGTTACCCGTAAGTAAACACATATTAACCGCAGCTTTTTCACTATTGTACGTATTACTACAACCTTAGTTAGCTGACTCAAGATTTTTTTACTACGAATGTTTACTACTACTACTATTCTTACAACTTCTACTACTCCCAAGTCCCAACACTGTTCTTTTATAACCAAAGTACACGTATACGGAGAAACGTGTGTACATGTTTCGGAAGCCAGTCAATCAGTCGGTTCATTTCATTCCCAGAACTCCTTTTCGACAGAAAAAATATATAAACGAACTGAAAAAGTGAGTGAGAAGAGAAGTACAGCACAAGAGAAGAACATGTGCATGGCCTAATCCACGAAAATATATATGGCATACTACCAGGGTCGCCGCCACCACCACCAACCAACATTAATGCACTTAAAAAATTCGATGTGATCGTTAAAAGAGACACGCATATGAAAGAAGAAAAGAACATACAGGAAAAAATAAGGAAATGGAAAAATTCTAATTTTCAATGCACATCCTCCAACGCATGTATATACGTATTACGTACAATAAATGTAAAATGCACAAAAATATATACCTGCTTGGGTCAGTTCAGTTGTCTAGTAATATCAATGATAATAATAATAATAGGTAATCGTAGTACAGGGCATTTCACTTTTGGAACTCTCATTCTCATGGTTAATAGCGTTCACAATAGTTGTGTCAGTAAAGGTACTCCTTTCGTTTTCATTATACCAAGGATGGAGAAACGTTAATATGGCAAAACACGCAAACCAGGGAAAACGGCATGTATGCAGTTTTACACAACAAAAAAGGTATTTTACATTAGCATAATAAAACTGAAAACAGACACATCGTCAGTTAGACAACAGAAAATGTGTATGGCATTTTTAGTGTGGATTCCCTCCGTTCTCTCATCGATAGAGACTTTCCCGAGTGTCCCACGTTTTACTGCTCCTCTTCTTCTACTAATTTACAATAAAAACACAAAAGAACTTGGCTGCGTGTGAATTTTATATACCTACGTAGCATCTAGCTTTATAAACCGCTTGTACGCTAGTTCCTGCTTGTCAGTCGTCAGCAGACCTTTAATAAATAATAATAAAATGGAGAGACAAGTGTGAGTGAGAGACGCTTTATCATGAAAAGGCGCTAGGGAACTGGAATGAGTACTCAATTGGCATGGGAATTATGTTTTGTGTGTACCAGCACACCAACCAAAATACCAGTCGTTTCTCGTCCTCTCTTTCTCTTCTACGTAACGAAGAAAATGATGATGACGATGCACATGGTCAATGGTACTACCTGTACCCATTGTTGTCCCGCTCTACACTGGTATGATGTTACGTTAAACGTAAACCACATTCGCTGGGAGCAGTAATCAGTTGTTTGTAAATGGAAGAGGAAAAGAGAATATTAACAATTGGGGACAAGATAGAGAGTTGGAGAATAGGGAATAATATGAATCCACATGGACTATACACATTCATACAACGTATGGAAGATTCCCCGAAAATATTTCCTGAGATAATAAATATGCCCGCTTTTCAGAACTATTATTGAGGTTTATCATGTCCATACTTTTCTCAAATTATCTCAAATCGGTTTCATTTGTGTAATATAAATATCGATAAATTAAAGTCTTACGTCACTGATTGTTTTCCTAGTAAATGTAAAATAAAGCAACGTTTATTGGAATTCTGGCATGAAATATACTGCTTCAAAGTGCTGTTATATAATCTATTTGCCGGTTTGTTTTTGTAATCATAATCACAGACATCGTACTAAAATGGAGAGACGGGCAATTTAGGATTATATGTAGCTTTGCGGTTAATTGCTCTTATTCAAAAAATAATAATTGTTGAAACAAACACATTTATGTTTGAATTCTATTTCTAAACCTGAGTAAATGTTTTCGATTTGCAACTACGACCCTAGTTAATCCTTTGAATATCGACTGGGTTATGTATATACATAAAGTTTTTATGTTAGCTGGTTATATATTATTTCATATAATTTGGACATTTGCTTGTTAGGCATTACAATATTTTTCTACACTCGAAGACTACCTGTCTCTTCTTTGCTCTCCCAATTGCCATTTATTTACTTAAGTAGCCAAAGTCTACACACAAAAATGTTCCCCCTCCATCACAGAGGCAGCAGGATGGCAGATGTGTCATCCCTTTCCAAAGTTGGTTTCACTCATTCTTCATTCATTTCATAGTGCTGTTGCCGAGCGAGACTACCAACATACAAAATGGGTATGGTCGTGTGGTTGGTATGCATGAATATTTATGTATCTGCCACAGTTAGTGCAACGTGGATGTAAGGAAACTCATGTAGCAAAGAACATTTCTAACAACACTCTCCGATTCGCAATTTTGGAGGTAGAGAAGATAAATTCAAGCCGTTTTGGATTAATAGGGAAGATTTAATTTAGGCAGTTACTGTCGTAAGTTAACTAAGCTCTGTTATCAAACCTGAGCAAAATGTATTTTCATAACGAAGTTTTGAAGTGTACACAAAGAAAAACTAAAAATCCCGAAAAAAGGGTCTCTTTTTTTCCCCTGCATATGCACTCCTGTATCAAAACTTCACTATGCAAATACATTTTCCTCAGGTTTGATAACAGAGCTTAGTTAACTTACGACAGTAAAGCGTACACCTCGTACCTTGCATTTTATTTTAAAAAATAATGCCAAGTTCCCCTATTAATAGTTAAATACAGCTATTAGACTTGATGAAATACGCAAAAATTTAAAAGGATTTCTCTTTTCTTTATATAACCTCTCCGTGTACATTCCCTACACTTACCCCACTTTAAAAAAAATCCTGTGTGCAACGTTGATCACAGAATATTTTAATCTGCGACGATTGTATGGAAAACGTCGACCAGGGGAAAAGAGCGATCGCCGAAGAAGGGCTATGTGGTAAAAATGGACGAGTGATAGATAATTCTCTTGTATGCACTGCCACAACTAACGAAAGTTAATTTTGAAACTTAAGTACAAATGTATGTATGCGCAATATAAAGCCTTCATTAAATTAAAATTTTTAGCATGAAATATTCTACGGAGTCAAGGGTGTAATATACAACTATTTTTTATCGATAATTTTATTTAATAGTGATCTCAGTTTGTGCAAAAAGGCATAGTTACAATTTCTCAACTTACCCCAATATCAAAGGTCACAGGGTCAAACTGACAGCAGCAATGAATTTGGCTCGATCATACAATTCGGACGACATGCTGTAGGTCAGTGGCAGCTCTACCGCTTCAGAATGACCATTCCCATACAATTTAGCACGAAACAGTTTAACATGCTGTTGGGGCAAGCTGATAGGGCAAATCAAATCCATTAGTTTAAAAAGTTGTACTATTCCTGCACTTTATTCGAATATAGTTAAGATCAATCTGACGGAGCATTCATTTTAATTTGTGAGTTGTAACTTGGAATGGTTTACATATTTCGTACGATTTTGTCAGAGTTTTATATACAAGTTATGCTGATGTATGAGTTTTTAGCTTAAAGAATATTATTGCTAGCTCATCTTAATTCCACAAAGAAATAAGCTAAAGAGATTAAAAACGATCGCTCGATTCCTCGATCGCTAGAAGGAACTTTACCTCTGCGACAGAGGCATAGTTATAAGGGCGATTCACCGCTAATGCCTAAAGTACGACGTAGCATTACAACCTTTCCCCGGTCGGTTGTAATTTGTAAACAAGTCTGCTTGTCTCAACGACAAAGAGGAGCTTAACTGTACACAATCTTAAATGAGCTCATCGTCAAAGAGGGAATATACGTAATTTTGAAAGGAATTTGTCTCATTCTTATGTTTACAAGCATAACACAGACTTGGAGTCTTCAATGTTTCGTCATCGCAAAATAAATATATATCTATACACTATGAATGTCGCATTCCTGTAGGGGATATACATCGTTGCTAGTTTTTTGTTTACCCGTAGCATCTTTGAGTACTATATCTGACTGAGTTGTGTCTGTAAATATTATCTCGTCAAAAAATTACAATTATCTAGGTACAGGTGCATAAAAATCACAAAACTCCTCACTGAATATAATATATGAAATCGCTGTTAGACAATTAGTTTTAAATAAGTGGTCTGTCAGAAATATAGACTATTAATTGGTTTATAGGTAAATAAACATTTTTTTGTAAAGTAGTTTGTTTTATTTTTATTACGTGAATGGATGGTGAGGGGCAATCGGGTGTTATTCTCTGTTTCAATAAACAAGAAAAGATTTCTAAAGATTAACTGTTAAACTCTGACCTGTTTCAAGTTTTAAAGGCAATGAAAGACGTTAGAGAGTTTTTGAACCCTTTGGTGCTTTGCTTCATTATTGTTATGATTTTCAAATGGGGATCATTTGACTTGACGTCTGAAATTTCGGAAGGTCGAATATCCAAGTATCTTATTCACTAAATTAAAGCATTAATAGTTCAGGAGCTGAATGGCTGAATTGTGTCCACTTATTTTTTTGCTTTCTCGAATCAACAAAATTATTCATTCGCATGTGTAAGTATTTGTCTTTCTAATATTACTGTCACATAAATTGGATTTAAAGCGAGAATGTCCCCTTTAATTCTTTAGATGAGCTCATCATCAGTGAGGAAACATCTAGACGTTAATTTCTCCCTATACAAATGAAGAACATTAAATTCGTTGATATTTTCTTCCCCTAAATATTTTGTGAATTGGATGTTTTACTGCTCAATTATTTTCTAAAAGTTTCAAACCGTTTGGCTTAAAATATGTTTCTATAATTACACTAACGTTAAATAAATAAACAGCAGTGCTTGCAACTATGACCCAAACACAAAATTACCGAGTAACGTATTCTTGCTTCTGCCAGTTTAAATTTTTCAAGAATGAAATTTATATTTTGACGACTACTCAATAAATTAGGCACCGCAAATAAACATCCATAAAAGCAGCGACAACACATAAAAACTTTCAGAATGCCAGGGACAACTTTAGACACGTAAGACATCTTAACAATCAAATAGCTTTTACCAAATAAATTTGTTGAGAACAATATTTTTTGCAATTAAAAATGTAAATCCATGCGTATAAATGATTGTTGATGGATTTGTGGTTCCACATTCTGGTATATATTGTATCTAGGAAGGTAAAAGCATCGCTTTCACGTGCCTACTATTACTTTTAAACTTGACTTATCTTTTCTAGTAAAAATAGCAAACAATTATATTGGAATATTGTAAATCTCATTACATGTAAACTCATCCATTTTGGTCATATCCCCTGTCGTTATGTCACATACTGATTCTTTTATGTATATCATATTCTCTTACGCCAACCCAATAGCCAAACTTTTCTCCAATGTAGGGAAAGAATGGGAGACTGGTCACTATTCAATGGAAGTGCAGCATCACCACAACCTTACAATGGATTTCTTAATTTCAGTTTAATTTTTACTATATTCTACAAAATATAGCCAAACTATCCGAAAATATAACGCATTTTCCGATTTTCCAAAACTAATAGGTTTCATGGACCATTTTCGTCTGCATTTTCGTCTTCATTTTCAAACACATCAACTTCGAGTTTTCCTGGCTTCATTTTGTTTTTGTACGGAGCACTCATAGTTATACACATGTATGTCAAAGTGCATTTCTGTCCGCCTTCCTAGCTGGTTCTGAAGTCTTTAGAAATCACAATGATCAGGATCTTCATCTTGCTAGCATGTTTGAAAGCATAAGAATTTCCAATAATTTTAATAAATCCAGATAATAAGCAATGTTTTACAAGAATGAGAGCGTAAAGCGTAAAACATGTTATGGAATGAATATGTGCAACAATAAAAAGATAAATGAATGTTGGGTGTTGGCAACCGCAACGCAGAAAATAACCAATAGCAGTCATCGCTTTTTATATACGTTCTGCTTACAACATTAATACGGATGCGGACTTTAAATGAAAGTGAAAGGATTTAGACAAAGAAGAAAGAGTCTTATTTACTCCTTGATTTATTGGGTTCCACACATCACAAATCTCTTTTTGTCTCAACTAATTAGAGAAAAAATTCAAACTATCACACATGCATGTCTATAAGCATTCTTCCAAAAGACAAAAAACGGAGAAGGGACAGAAACTCCATGATTCGGCTTTTGTGCATCATCAAGCAGAAATTATTTTTTATTTAGATCTGATGCCGGTTGTGATTTATTTATAAATTTGCCACTACTAATTTACACAGTTTTTGTTCTCAAATATGAAATAAAAAACATCGGTCCCACTGCAAGTAAAAGACACATTGGTTTGATACAAAACTTTTCTAACGTTACTAAAATTATTAAATTGCTCCAACGTTTTGATTAGATAATATGTGTGTCACGAAGTAAACTCTGATTACAAGAGTAATTTGTGTATGTATGTATAGTATCGTCTCGACGTATTTACTCACAATCAGGTTCAATAAACATATTCCATCGCTATTGTCTGTTTACACAAGCAAAAAAGTACGCATCAAACAACCCTTGTGGTATTACGTTTGTTTGGTAGAATAATCTCGCGTCCTATGTTACGAACACTCATGCTAGTGCACTGCACACTACGTGTTACGGGAGAAACTCATATTAAACTTGACTTATGAGGCCAAGGAAACATGTTTTGACTTTTACTAGAAGATTTTCTAGACCTGAAGTTCGGATGCAGTCCAAGGTCTAGCAAATGTATAGAATCAACCTTCGTCATAACAGGTCATGTAGGATGGTCAGGTTTTGACCATTATGCTTTAGGTTTCAGTCTTTTTGTTAAATGCAAAAAAACATGGAATTACTGAGACCTATTGAATTAATTCCACAAATCTATAATTTATATAGTGGACTTATCGAATGGTTCATTAAAAAGCCAAAATGGTTCGCAACGCTAAATTTGACAACACTTATGAGTTAGATGAATGCATAACTAAAAATCTTTTGTTGCATTGTAGTTACAACCAAAATTGGGTACATTTTCGTGGAAGTTTTAAGCATGGATTTTTCTTTGAATGAGTGCTTGAGGTGAATCGTACCCAAAGAATCGAACGGAACTGTATTTAAAAACACTCCAACAAATTCTTATTTTTTAAAGTCAACCTTCAGAAAGGAAGAAACATAAAAAAATAGGAAATGATAAAAAGTATTTCACTTATACCGGATTAGATTTTCAACGGTCAGATCCCTTCTTCTTTGGCAGATGCTCCTTACTCGTTACCTTCTGTTACAAATATTTATTTCTTAGCTCGTATGAAACTGTACACAAGCCGATAACCTTAGTGTGTTCATTCAAACGAAAATGGGTTTAAATATACCGTCCACATAATTTTATGAGAGCAAACCTTTTACCCACTTGTTCTTTTTAAACACGCAAAGCGTATGAAACTGTGACTGCTGATTCACGTGATGGGATGTATCCTTTAAACTATATATCTAGTCACAAGACGAGGTACGCAATCATATTTTCCGTGCCCTTCTCTTCCGATCGTACAATAAGCATAATAGTTATTCTTCCCCTTTTTATCTTGTCGCGTGCTCAAGCATTGTATTCTTTCACTTTAAGGATCAAATATTTTCCTTCTTGGATATGTCAAAGCAAGGCGTAATGTACACTAAGCAAAAGAAAGTCGCTTAAAGTGAAATAACTAAGTAGCTGAAATGCCGCCTTTGTGTTAACATCACTCCACAATAAACTCATGCATCATGCATGTGTGTGACCCGTGTGTATTATGTTACAAAAAAGAAACGTATGAAAACACAAATTGTTGATGAAATATATATATTTTTTACAATTTAAGTACAATTTCACAAAAAGCTTACTGAATGTAACTTAGTTTTGAATAATGAGTCAATTATACTAACGTTTTGAATGCTTTGTTTCCTTATTGATGAAATAGACGGACAGACAAGCAACCAAACGAATCATTAATTCACTAATTCGACTTATGCTGGATAAACAATATATAATTTTACATTATATCATCATCGTCAATCTTGTAACGCAAAGTATTTCAGAAGCATGTGGTGTCTGTGTGGTGTTGGATGCTCATGGGTATAAGTTATCTGCCGGTATAGCAGCACGACATGTCGCGCAAGCTAACATATCAGTTAAGCCGTGGTGTAACGTTTCAAGCGGTTCAATCAACCGTTAACTTACTTTTAATGAACAGAGTATAAATATACGTGTACACATATGTCAAGGGAAAGGAAGTGTTTCAAGTGTGCACTTTATTTTATAAAAACGTTGTATTGGACAAGTCGAAGAAGAAAAGATAATTATGATACTACTGATCTTTATGACTTTGTGAGACGGAGAAGTATGACTAGTAGCCCTAACCCTAAACCTACTATTATGATATCTACGCAGATGTATTGACTGTATATTATTGCCTGCTGGTTTGTTCCCCTAGGGTTGATTATCCCTTTAAACAATAAATTTCCTCAAAGTTTTAAGTACAGTCAAGTGTAACGAATTCATCTGGAAGAAGAGTTCCGTTCAGCTGATCTTTCTTTTATGTTTTTGAACTTATCCTAAATGTTGTACTTCATCTTCAGACATATCCTGAATTAACTGATTATCATCTTTTTCCTCTTTGGGTTGTAATACGCCAGCGAAAAAAATTACGAAGAATTTTCATGCATACACTTTTTATATGTATTGATTATGATGAACTGGCCCACAACGATAGCATATTGTATGTATTTTTTTAATTTCTGCTACCATCAGCAAAATGATAGCCAAATTATGTCACAACATGAATAATCTGCCTTTGGTAAATATTTTTATCCAAAGCTTTGTGTAGCTGTACCCAATAACTACATGCATACCACGAAAAATGAATGAGAAAGTTCATTCGCAATAAATTGATATACATAGTTTTTTGTACAGCCAAAATTTATACATACGTCACAGCAACTGCCCGCCTGGTAGGAGTGCGAATTTCTTAATTATTTTTGATTATCAATAAATAAATAAAATAGGTTGCATAAAGCATTTACTGTCAATGCTTTCTTGTACATTAGCTTCGCTTACGTTGTATGTGGTAATGCTAAATCGTTGATTAGAGGATAGCATTTTTGCGAATAATAATTATGGATTTACGTATCGATAGAACAAGCACGTCATCAAAATATTTATTTCATATGAAATGCTAGTAAATGACAACCATCAATGCATAAAAATAGATTCTTTCGTACAATTTTATGTCGAAACTCTACCAAAAATATACAAATTACAAAGCAAACCCTAATTTTTACTTTTATCGCTTGTCGCTTGCTTAAGAATTCGAATATACTATGTAATTTACTGTAACGCAAACCTCTAATCGAGTTTCATCAATTTCTTTGTTGAAAAATGATAGTATTTGGATATACTAAATCGTTACGTATTTTTGCCCACCAGTTCTATGGAAGAAAGGTATATTTATTTATTTTTGCTCTTTTATGTATCGCAGAAATGTCAAAATAAATGGACTCAATTGCTTTAACCCATAGTAAAGCGTTTTCATTTTTATTCAGGCTTTAGCTTTAGATACAAACATGCAAAATTGAAACCCATTTATAAACTTTCCCCGCGACCACACTAATAGTTTCTTACGTTTTTATGTAGCTTTTGGTATAAACTTTGCGGCATTATTTTTTTTTAATTGAAGTAGAAATGCGATATATCCGATTAGCAGTACTACAGTCTAACCATTTTGGCCCTTCATGCATGCCAGCATGTTATATAAATCTTGTTTTTATGGGACTTGCCTAACAAAACATTTTCTCGTATGAAAATGTGTGTGTGACAGATGAGAAGCACAACTAGTGACTTACCGGTAAACGCAGGCGGAAAATATCGGAAGCTGGATCATTTCCGCTTATCAAAGAAATAATGATCCCCTATATTATTTGTGTGTGCATGAAAAGTAATTTTAAAAAGCGGCAAGCCAAGTCCATTCATAGTGGTATCAAAGAGCATGTACTCTTTCAGTAGCAAGTTCTATTTTAAAAGTACGTGTATGCAAGCATGCTTGCTTGCCTCCTTGTTTTGATCGTAAGCGAGCCGAGTCGTGATCGCGATCACCTGCATCCCTTTTTCCGACGTGAAAGAAGAGTTTTTAATATATTATCTTCATGCCACATTACATTTCTAACCTATGTTGTTCCGTCTAATGATATGTGCAGTATGGTCATTTGATCATTTTGCTTGTTTGTTTGTTGATGATGTTGATGCGTGGTCCTCAATCCTCATACACAAGATGCTACATTATTTTGACTTTTTTCCTCCTCTTTTATGTTGACAGTTGAATGGGTTTCCAGGATGAGGCTCGTGCCATATGTAATTTTGTAATTTTCAATGTTGTACTTACTTCCGCTTTGTCTAATTCATCTTTTTGCTTTCTTAAGCATGTAAATCATCAAATAACATGTTTCCGTAAAAAACATCATCCAGGGCTTACCATAACTCGAAAGCTTGTAAAGCTAAAATCCCATGTATCCCACTTTTATTATAAATTTTTCAAAAGTTAACTGGCTAAATTTGAGTACTAATATTAACACATATTATGTAATATTTTTTAATATTTTATACTAACCGTAAGCTTTACCTGTTTGTATGGAAAACTCAACTTATATTTTTTTGTGGTTTTAGCATTAAAGTGTTTTGCCTATCAATTGTAAAATCTATTAGTTTGATTAGAATATTAATCTTTAATATAATATGATTCCACTTATTTTTTAATGCACGTAATAACTGTGTATTAAGGATGGTCCAAACCGTGCTGTCCGACGGTAGTCGGTAGGGTAGGACCATGTGTCGTATACATTATTTGTTTGCTTTGGCATACCATTTCAATAACTATGTAATAAAGAAATTATAGAAAAAAATGTTATTTGTTGAGTGACATTTCTTTCAAGGACAATGACCATCCTATCTCCACTCCTGAGAAAATCATAAATATGTAATAATGGCGTTCGTAATTCAATCTATTACTTAGTATGTATACACGTGAAATTCTATTTTCATACTGACAGCTTAACCCAAGTACAAATAATAATAAAGAGCACACACTCTGTCGATTGTCGATATTTTTCCATTACATTCACATGAGAGAATGCGGTGCAGTGAA
Organism: Entomobrya cf. arborea Gr-Col-00668; assembly: GCA_034699025.1. Lineage (NCBI taxonomy): Eukaryota > Metazoa > Arthropoda > Collembola > Entomobryomorpha > Entomobryidae > Entomobrya > Entomobrya cf. arborea Gr-Col-00668. The sequence goes on from JAQIWN010000839.1 coordinate 23,558, forward strand.
CAAAAATTTCCAGACCCAGCCAATGATGTCAATAAAATTGTAACAGTATTTCATTTCACATATGCAAATGAGGCTTCCAGATACACATACTTCAGCAATTATTCACTACAGAATATTTTTTTATGAATGAAAGCTATTTACAATAAAAATGCAATACATACGATTACAACACAGTGACATGCTACAAAAAGTTGAAGCTGACAGAAATTGGTCCAAAGAGTGAAACTGAAATTGATGAGAATATTTCTGTGTCAGCAAACTCCTCAGTCTGTCTGTAATTTTTATTGCTGTACAGAATTTACGGTTTACATGACGGCTTTTTATAGGCTTTCATGAATAATCTAAAATCAGCGAAGTAATGATGGAATCTTTATTTAAAATTAAACGTGCAAATGCATGAAAAGGACAAAATGACGTCTCATCTAACAGGGCAAAGTCTGGTGAACTTAGAAAATTCATGTGACATTGCAAATTTTCATTATGTCAAATTATGAGTTCTCAAGAAAAGTACATGTGTGAGTAAATAAGAGAAATAAAGGTTTTAGTGAAAAAGATGACTCAAACTTATGCCATTTGGGTTGCAAAATATATTACGCTAATTAAATATTAAAAGTATGATCAGATTCAGATTTTTCTAGTTTTACTCCATCATTTTATGAAACTTGAGTGCATCAGCTAAATTGCATGCGCTGTTTTACTAAAATAATTCGTCAAAATTGTGACATGGAGGGTTGGCGTCTAAAAGCTTTATCAATCACAACAATTGTCAATGCCACAAACATGCAATAGGGTAGTGGTAAGAAGTGGACTGTATGTTACTTATAAATCGAACAAAATTTTGATGAAACTTTTGGAAAATACCATATTCATGCCTGTGCTGCATTTATATTCAGAATTATCTCCGTCTCTGAAACATTATTCCCAAGTGAAATCAAAGTGAAGTTGTAAGATTTTTAGGTGCTTTAACAAAGGGTAAATAATAGCATTGTTGAACTATTTTAGCCGCATTATAGTCACCTAAACAGCCCTCTGTGGCATGCAGGTGTATCTAAAATAATGCGCTATGTATCCTTCGATTTTTTACTGTAAACGCACATTAGTTAATTGTGGTGAATCATTGTTAATTTATAAACCGAATACGAAGTCTCATGACTGCGTATGGATTTTCGTTAGAGACAACCTTTTGTCTTTTATAGATAATGACAAATATATACCTACCTAGGTAGTATAGATGCTATAGTATGTGTTGTCATTGTCATCATGCAAGCAAAAAATATGACATTGGCTGTAGAAATTCGGATTTTCTGTTGCAAAGTTAAGCTCTAATTTCTCATGTAATATTAAGGGAGCAATTTTAGCTTATATTAGGCAATCGGTGATGAAACATCGTGACACATGATCCCTGCGGTTTTAAGTCAAAATGACAGACATACATATATAATATGTGAGGACGAGACTGCAATAAATAAAAAATAAGTACTTATACGTATTGGGACACTATATATTTACCTATACGAGATTACGTATGATTGTCTATCTTCAATCTTATATAATGACCTACTAAGACCCGAAAACTACAATCTTCATATTAATTTTAATGTGATTTATTCAGGAAAAAGATTATTCTAATTTTTTTTCTGTGCAAAAACCTATCAATATAGTTCATTTCATTAGCCAGAAAAATCTAAATAATCAAATTTACTTTATATAACATGATTGTGTGACCAGTCTTTTTGAAAATTTAAAGATATTTATCTGTCAACCTTTAGCAATCATTTGGATCGATTAATTTTTAATTTCGTTATAAAATATTTAGCTGAATGGAAAGGTAACGTTTAACCAAAATGTATACCACGAGATAGGTTGTCCAAAATTGAAGGTGGGTGAAAAGGTATGCTGGAAGTATAATTTTTTTATTTGATTATATGAACTGTCGTCAATTATTTTTGTTCATTGTGTCTCCATGTGATGTGAATTACCAAATTCAACAATAAAATTGTGATTCACTCGGAAGCGGTAAGTTTTATAAATGTGTAAATCGAAGGTTGTGTCAATAAAGTTTGGGCCTTGCAACTCCATTTGACGTAATTGAACTAAATACATGAATTACTCCATGTTTTCCTACAATTAAATAACTGACGGGAACTACCAACGAGCATTTAAGCATTTTTTAAATCTGACTCGTTACTTTACACAAGGTTATGAAAATATAAAAAAAACCCAAATTGCCATATGTCATGTTCGAGAATAAGTGTAGAAAATGAGTTTTACATCTTCTCAAAATGAAAGGGACAACAACAAATTCTACATTTCCTTGGGCTTGAGATGGAGAGCACTAAAGTGAGACACGTAGATACAGACTGGTTAGTGTGGTGTCATTTATGATATGGTGTAAATGACGAGGTTCGAAAGCGATAGTTTCCGTTAACTGTAATAATTATCTTTATTACAAGACAGCACATTACACA
>JAQIWN010000840.1:0-26007 GCA_034699025.1 Entomobrya cf. arborea Gr-Col-00668
TTGTCTCCTGCAGTTGCTACAATTTCTAACTGATGATGATCTCTGTTTACAAAAAGTGTCAGATGAATAGTGAACATCATGCATCCATTTCATTTACTTCAATTTTATACGTACTGCCTCAAGTAGTTCATTCTCATTTTCATGCTGTTTGATGAAATTCGATGGAATTTTGTAAAAAAAATCAAGCGCAAAGTCGACATGCTTACATATCTATTCATGAATGACTCATGAAAATGAACTGGACTGAATCGTTTGAATTGAGTTTTAGCTAAAGGAAAACTGAACAAATAACGTAACGTACATACTACTTTTCCTTACTTGATAGCTAAGCGCAAAATATACTTGAGCTGAACACACCAATTTACAAAGAGCTGCATGAGATGTATGGTGTGAGCGTATTTTTATATGCTTGCTCTTGCAATGCACCTTGTTAAAAAATAAAGTTGGAAGTTGCTAAAGAGTAAAAAACGAAATGATCTTCAACCTACACGGTAGCTTTTTTACTACAGAAAATGCATATCAGAAAAACGTTTTTTCGACAAACATTCTACATTAATATAAGCATGCCTCTGATATTGACATCATTGAGGTGTAGTACTGCCTACAAAACGTTCGTTTTACAACACGAATTGCATGCAAGCTTACATAAAATTATATACTTTTTGCACATCAATACTGATTTACTATTATGGATGATTAAAGTAGTTCAGTAGACAATGTTTTAAATAACAGGCGAAAACGTTTTGTTATGTCTGCGCTAAATTTGTGGTTTGTTACATTTTTAACACCAAATGCTTTATTAAAACAAAGCCAATAGCTGAATAGCTCAAAGAGTATGAGAATTTGCACAATCTAAACCTTCACAATGTTAAGGCAGACGTTTTTTGAGCGATTTGGATAGAATAAAAAGAGGATAATAGATGACATGACCCATGACTCACATCATCAGACGATCAACGGCAGTGAAAAGAACAACTGCTGGGGTGGTGGCCGGCATTGAGTGGAGGAGATCTGGTTGAGGATTTGGGGCTGGACTTGATCTGTGATCCATCCCCTTCCTCAACCAATGATCTTGAACTCCATTAAGTTTTCTATTGTGTAAGTTGCATACATGGCAAAATACACAGATAACAACATAATTAGTAGTTTACAGTAGTGCAGTAGAGTATCTAATTGAAAGTAAATCATCATTGTCCACTGCAGTTCATCCGCTACACACTATCAAAAGGTGGCAAGCTTTAAGCTATACAGAGTTGACAGAGGACAAACGTTTTCAGCTTTATAGAAAGATGAAAATTAATTGAAAAATTGTGATTCATCATCTTCACAATCACAAAGCAACAATGCACTATGCAGTTCATCGTGTCAGCATTTATCAACGTTTTTACAAGAAGACAACTTCTTCCATTTCGGGAGTAAAATGGAATCTGCACAAGTGAATTTTATTCAGTGCATTACCGATTTTGCGGTCATGTGTGTTAAACAGAAGAAACCCACTGGAAAATTGGCGGAGAGTGCTCAAATTCGGGTTACAGACGCTACTTGTTACATCGTTACTTTTGTGACTGACATAATGAAAAATAATTTTAAAATGATTCTTAACTCCATCTACAAAATCTTGATGGCGGTTACAATATGGATTCCGTTAATTTTTGCTGGGGTTACTACCAACTTTTCTGGAAGGAAGAAGCCAGTTCAACAAGTACCTCGACGAATCCGAAAGGTATCTCCTTGTTTTATGATTTTACTCGTATATGCCTATAATAGCTGCATGTATGTATACAATGCATATAATGTACAATTTTGCTTATGTTGTAAAATTGTTTGTTCATTTAAAGTACCCAAAAATTCCAAGTCCATACTGCCTGGACCTTGTCGATGACTTTGAGGATTTATCTAGACGCCTGGCCCCAAGTGATGAGTTTTTGAGAGAAGCTAGATGTGCAGCTCAACAAATTTTTGACAAGCTGAAAGAGAAGGCACGGGATTACCAGCTTAAAATTGGACGAACGCGAATTGCTGGGAGTACAGGAAAAGGAACAGGCATAAGTTACAAGGCCGATGATGGAACCATTCGTAATCCAGATCTGGATCTGGTAGTGTACGTGAATGATGTTGACCCTCCATTCACATCAATTTTACAACAATTTCGAATTCTGCTGCAAGAATTAGATGGAGTACACAGGTTTAAATTCTTTGGAACTTCAGCCATGAAGTTTACGTTCACAACACCAAGAGGAACTTCAATCAAAGTTGACTTACTGGTTAGTAGGAATCATTTGAAAGGACCTGCTAAATGGGGCGAGTATAATGTAGGTGAGAGCCAAGCATCTTTAGCACTTGAACGGCTTAGTAAAAAACAACGGCAGGTATTTGAAGAAACTGGAGAAATTGATCACAAAGAAATTAAATTGTGGAGTAGTGCGTTCGCTGAAAAAACAGTAGAAATTACAAACAAATGTGCTAATGACCCATTCAATTTAAAGATGGTTAGGTTAGCCAAATACTGGAATGCCAGAATAGACTTGAGTGATTATGTGAAAGGCAGGTCATGTATGATTGAGGTTATAGCGTTAGACGCTCAGAAAGATATACCAGCAAGGTGGAAAAATAAGCAGAGATGTCCAGTATCGGGATTTAGAAGATTTTTGAAAATGATGAGTCAGTTCAGCAAATTGAACGTTGATTTAGAGAAAAACAACAATAATGATATCGTCAACAAGAGCTTAAGAGGAAATATTACTATTGGACCTGCACCAATTATTCAAGATCCAGTTAATCCACTGAATAATCTCGCCCGTGGAATATCAATGCAGGCAGTGAAAACATTTGAAGAACAGGCAACAAAGACTTTAGAGCTTTTGGAAAATTATACGACTAGTGCTAGTTATAATAGTGTTGAAAACGCTATCGATGGGATTTTTTGTCAAAAGTAATGACAAAAACTCCCATCGATAGCGTTTTCAACACAGTTATAGTTAACAGTTATATAGGTGCCGTTTGAAAGCAACATCAATGAGTTTAATTACAAATGTATTTTTTAAACTTCAGGGAGTGTAAAAAGTAGAAGATTGTGTAAAATGATTTGTGATTTAAGTCATTCAAGTAATTTACGGATGGTATCTATATCTGTGTTGATTGTACATATGTAAATTCATCAGTTTGTGATGACTGAAATATCAAGTGGATGATTCATCATAGCATGAAATCGTAATGTTTAGTATAAGTAATCACAATGAAAAAAGTTTTCCATTTTTTTTCTTTTTTCATTATGAAACATAAATGTTTAATAAATAATCTCTTGAAATGTTTCCCGTGTGCCGTTTCCTTTGAAATTGACTGATTTTTTTGGTGTCACATTAGTAGCTTTTCATATTCTTGAGCATCATCACTCACATTATGCATCCACCTAATTGCACTTGATTCATCTTCAAATTGTATTTTGCATTTAAAACATACAAAAAATGTTACTGATGGTCTTAATAACTTTGTTAGCATAAAAATGAGGCAAGCAGGTGGTCATAATATTCATTGGCAGTAGCTCGAGCGAAATTACCAATCACTACGAATTATCTTCATAACTTATTTGAATACTACAGCTGGCTGTAATGAAATAGTATGTGGTCCAGGGATTCGCTATATTTCTGTATTCGTGGTCATCTACTTCCGTCTTCGAATCTCAATGTATGTTCATGTTTCGCATAAACAAAGCCATTATATGTCATAGCCATAGTGCAGTTTTAAGAACCTCGCAGGAAAAACAGAATTCGCTTCAACTAAAGGATACAGTGATGTTTTATAAATTATTAAACTTTAGTTCAGTGAAATGGAATCAGTTGAAGCATTCTCGAACATTTAATTTTTCATGCGATTGATTTATAAAATTACACATTTAAAATGTTGCGAAGTAGATGCACATTTTTTCGAACTGCATTGGTAATGTATGTGTTGCTTGTAGCCTACAATTCTAATAGTTGTACAGCCAGTAAGAGCAGTGGTGCAAAAGACGGTTTGGATGACCAGTCAGGATCGGTACGTCATTTTCATTTTACTTGCAAATCTTCCAGCAATTCAATTTCATATTTGGGTTTATTTATTTAAAAAAATAAAAATATGTAGAAACATTATGAGAAAATCGATGGGAAAGTCGAATTTATTGGAACACTTCACTTGCGCCAGAAACGCAGTTTTCCTATTTACACTTGCAATAGAAAAAGCTGTGATGAGAATGGATGTAAGCCAGAGTCGTATCACGGTCTACATCCCCCCAAATGGTGCCAAAGAAAGCCTCATAAAAAGCAATCCCAATGTAGTTGGACCAAGAGCTGTATGAATAAGCGCTGTGAAACACAATCCACAAGTTGTCGTCATGAATTTCAGGATCTTTCTAACGGTCGAGTACAACCAAAGAGCACTTTTAATTTTGAATGCTTCACAAGGAGAAATATTTGTAGTGTGGAACAATGTAAAGGGTTGACCAACTGTGGAAAGAAGACAACTATAACTATGACTCAGTTTGAAAATGACTTTCTCAAGAAACTTCCCCGGTGTGATGAAGTGGATAACAAAAGTGTTAGAAGAGGAAGAGAAGCAATGGGGGCGTCCTCGGATACTGATGAGGTATTTTTGAGGAGGAAAAGGGCGCCGATCTCTGTGTCAAACTTGCAAGGGTACTGTTGCGAGGTGGGTGAGAGGTGGGGAGGTGTAAAAATTGCCCACGTGCGACCAGCATTTGATTAGTGAGTACAGAGTACCAATTTTGATGCCAGTGATCCAGCAGTAACATATAAGAAAAAATTTCATTGTAGTTGACCTAAAATAAATTGAATTTCTCAATGCTAGTATTCAATATTATGTGTATGCATATTTTTTAATTTTTAAGATGTTGTATTAGGTTTATCTTTCAGAAAATAATGATGGGAGACTTGACTTGAATGGTACCCGTCCATATTAAGTACATTACTTATTTCACATATCTATTTCGTACTGATAATTAAGTTGAAACCTTTATAAATTATATGACAGAAGAATTGATATGAAGAGGTCAATCACATTTTAAACCCAAATATCTAAAATGGCTTTGCAACGGTTGAAATGAATGTACAAAAATTATAATGACAAATATTTCCTGAAGAAGCCACAACTTATTATCAATTGGGTTCCGTTTATTTCTGGTCACTGTTTAAGAATTCTATACACATAAGAAAGTGGGTCATATTATTGTCATATTATTACTAGTATTTTTGTGGGAAACCACTTAAACTGTTGCGTCAGTTGCGTGTATAGTGTATAATATATAATATTCAATTCGCATTCATATTTCAAACCATTCTAATGGAACTTTGTAGAATTACAATTACTGGAAAATGGAAAATATGTAATTTGTGGCAAAATTACTTAATGAATCAAAGTAAATTCCGGTTGCAATATATTTTAAATGGCAATATAAATTGTGTCACTTTGATTCAATATAAAATAGTGATGATATAAATTTAAGCATTATAATGCACGCTTTTTTCTTTAACTATCCAACTTCTAGTCGTAGAAGGTGACTCCAGAATCTTTAACCACCCAAATTAAAATGAAATTGAATAATTTCTTACATACCGTTTTAGTGTACATTTTACAACTATCCCAGAAATGCCACTGCACAGATAATGTATTGGAGGTTCCGATCAGTAAAATTTGTAGTCTGGGGCAAGTCCTCACATGGCCCAACCGTAAATGTCTACCAGTTGACTTTGGACAAAATTGGACTGGATTCATTTACGACAAAACTACATTTGAAAAAGTTAATAATTTTACAGCCAAATATACTAGAGCTAAAGATACCTTGGCATGTGATTTAGAAGATTTAATTCCTTTTTGTTCATCACCGATATGTGAAAATTTGACTTCGTCAGCACTCTCTAATTATAAATCTCCGGCAGCATTCACTCCATCATTTATACTACTAACAAATGAAACGCTGATGTGGCGAAGTAATCATTGCACATGTGGGAAATGTAAAACGTGGAGACCTTTAACCTCCCCATTTTATGTCGATGGCTTAGGATACCGTGATCCCTCCCACGAAGACAAAGTATATTACTCAGGACTAGAACGGGACCAATTTTTGTATTACTGTCCAACCTCCAGTAACATAACCAATGTTAATGCAGCAGCAGCCGTCGCTAAATACAATCTAAAAAACGACACAACGTTTGTAATTGTGTTGTTCATCACTGCATTCACATACTGCATAACAGCTACTCTTTACGGAATAATATGGAAGCAGCAAAATCTGCCCGCAAGAATTCTATTTTCAGTGGTCTTATCCAGAGCAATGATGTCGCTGATGTTAGGTTTAGGGTACTTGGGAAAGATAAATAGATGGGATATTCATCTTCAGAACTGGTGTTTTGTAATTGGTAAAATACTTTCATTTCCCCAATTCGTTAAATGTCATACTCATAATTTATAATCACTTAACTTTTCCAATTTTATTTTCTAGCGATCTCCATACATTTCTTTATGCTTTCATCTTACTCCTGGACCGCCATCCTTAACTTTAACCTTTGGTGGACATTTCGGTATATATATTTATAATTGTGTTTCGTTTTAAAATTTATAGAAACTTTAATGTTTTTTTTTGACAAATAATTTTAGAAGCTGCATACCATCATCAGAAAAATATAACTTGAACAGAAAGTACATACAGTATTCTTGCATTGGATGGGGATTGCCTTTGTTAATAACAATCGTGTCTGTCATTATTGATTCAATTTATAAGTTGGTTTGTATTTTAACATTTTACATGTTATACTTTGACATTTTTGTACAATATTCTGATTTATAATTTTGATTGATCGGTAGATATGACCCTGACCATAATTATCATCTAGTTCCAAGTTATGGAAATGGTGTATGCTTCATTGTCGAGTGTGCGCATGGGCTTTATGTCCACTTTTTCACTGGTTTATTTTTAATCCCTGCATTGGTATTCTCGGTCATGACATTTGCTGTTTTATACAAACTTCGGAGGGATACTATGAATGTTCGTGATGCGAAACATGGGAAAAATCAGTCCACGTAATATAGATTCATGAAATTGCAAAAACAGGGTAGAAAATTTTAAAATTGTATCTCAAAATGTTTAAAAGCCATTTTCGTGAATGTTTTTGTACGTCACAGTTTCCAGCTTTACGTTAAGCTGTTTGTCATAATGAGTTTAAGCTGGGTAATTGGTCTGGTTCTCTGGCATTTCAATGTGGAGTACGATGGAAGCTCTGATTTTTATACGAGAAACACAATTTTGTTAGTTCTACACTGGGGAATCGATTTACTTGGATCTTCAATTTTTATTCTTGTGGTTTTTGGGTTTAGTAAAACGATTCGCTCAAAATTGGAAAAGAATTACACCAAGTTTTCTGGTGAGGTTTATAGCATAATCTGACCAGACTGTTAATGAGGCAAATTAATGTGATGGAAAATTTTACTTAATGTTTGTAGTAATTTTTGACATTCTTCGCAAGTTCAAGAGGTTTTCGTCCAACAAAGCAGTTTATGGAGAAATGCAGGATTTTTCCACTCCGACAAGCTCACAAAATCAAATGCAAACATATTCAACAATTGCAAGCAATTAATTTGAAAAGAAATGAATCATAAAACGTATGTATGTCTCATTTTAATAGAATTGTTAAGTTTACTGAAAGGTTAATAAAAAATACAGGGATTGTATTATTCACGTACTTGACATTGATATCTATAATTATTTCCTCGAATTCAGTTGTCAGTTAGTAAATCAGATGAACAATACTAGACCAGTTGCTTTAAAATTAGTTGGATGATCATATTATGCATATGACATTCCCCTCGCATCGCACAAAAATCTTTTTATGCACAGTTGACACAATAATGAAATTTAACATTGATGTACTTGATATAAATGAACTTTACAATGAAAGTAAAACAATATGACAAGGAATTTTTCTAGCATCCCTTGGGTTTTAAAAACAAAGTAAACACTTAAATGTTAAAATAAATATCATGCTCATATTTCTTAAAAACACAAAATTATTCCAAATTTCATAAGCCCCAAATTTTGGAAAATATCAAACATCATTCAAGCCACGTGCATGGGTCGGATCAAAAAGTACTTTTACGCGGTACCCATCATATACCACGTTTCATTGATAAATATTTTTGTGCATTGTTCCATCAGTTGCATGATAAAAACACATTTAATTTCAGTAAGATGTAGCCAAAAGCAAAAACATTGGAAAGCAGTGGATTATTTCATAAAGCATCAAAATAATCAGATTTAATGGGATGTTTCTTTTAGGAGGTCCCTGTCATTCTCTGGTCTTCACTTGCATCGATTCTAATGCATCCTGCGTGCCATTATCATCAAAATTTAACTTATATGCTTGTTTTTAACAGCTCAGCTTTTAATTTTAATTATTAGGGAGTGAAATGTAATGATTTCGGGAGAACGATAATGATTGTTTACATTTACTTCATTATTCTTGTGAGAAAACGTGAAATATTAATACGGGGGTTTTGAGTCAATTGTCCAGTGCCATTCACCTGGTGCCTCGTGGACGCGTGGCTTGATGGACTCAAGTTAAAATGTTAATCAAGTTGTAAATATTTTTCGTGCACATTATTTTGAAAGTTCGCATCATGTATTCGTCTTGATTCCGCATTACAGCTCTTCAAAAAACCGATTCTCTGCACTAACTGTCACAAAAGATTTCACTATAAAAAAGGAAACCATTCGGCTATCTTTTGCAGTTGAGAAGAGGCGTGCGTGGGTAGTGCAAATACTCTTTGATGATTTTTCTATTGCAAGCACATAAACACTCTTTAAAAATGTTGTCAGACACTTTTCATCCCATTTTAAGCTTCTGTCCTAGTTCTCTTGTTACATTAAAGAGATCTCATCTTCAATTTTTCAATAACACTTCGAATGCAAATCCGCTGCCACAACCAATTAGCACTTTGAGATTGCAATTTCAATTCGAGCATTTAACTTTGATCTTAGCCTGTTTGATCGCTGTGCGGGTGATACAAAGGAAATTAACAAAACGTCACTGTTGGATAGATACACTGCCAGGCCCTTCAAGTTATCCTGTTGTGGGTGGACTACTCCACTTTTCAAAAGATTTAACAAGTGAGAGTGAAACTAAAAAAAAAACATTTTATAACCGTTTAACTTGGGGTAAGAACACTTAAGAAATTTATTTAACGTTTTATAGAGGCTTTTGAGAATCTTTTAACTTGGAATTCTAAGTACGGCCCAATATTCCGATTAGAAGGAATATTCAATGAGCCATACATATTTTTGAACGATGCAAATCATGTCCAGGTAAGTTTTGCCAAAGGAGACTACTGTTTAAAAACAAATTATTGTATTCCGAAACTGAAATTATTTTAACTGATGTAGGCAGTTCTGTCATCCAATCACATTGGGCTGGTTAGTAAACCCCCCATACCATACGACAACATTTTCGGACAATTTCTCAAAAATGGACTTTTAATATCCAAAGGCGAATATTGGAAAGCTCATCGAAAAATAGTGTCAAGAGCATTTACCTACAGATCCTTTTCTAACTATAACAAAATATTCAATCAGTATTCCAAGCGTCTTGTCAAAGATTTGGAGAAACAGTTTCCAAATGACAACTTAGAGCCCAAACAAATCAGCGAATTGATACATTGTTGCAGTTTACAAATTATTTGTGGTAAGTCATTTACTTTGGATTGATGATATTCGTTTAAGCTAAATTGATCCCTTTCTCAATTCATGCGTTTTAATTCAATTTAGCATCAGTTATGGGTCTGGATTTAGCTGATAGCAAAGAAGGAGTTATTTATAACGAAAAATTTCAGCGGTACAAAATTATATCGTCTCAAAGAGCTTCATACTTCTGGTTTATGATCGATTTCATTTGGAAATTACATCCAATTTCCAAAGAATATACCGATATTATCAACATATTAAACAGTATTACGAGAAAGGTACACAACCAATAAAAGTAGTACAATATTTTGATAGTCGCATTTTACCCCGAACCTCAGAGCTCCTCTAAAAATCTAATACATCTTATTTCTTTCAAAACAGATAATCGAAAGTCGTAGAAATAACAATATTCAAGATGAGTGTGTGGACGAGGATGATGGGAAAGAAGACGACATTGGAGTGAAGCCTTGCCGAAGCATGATTGATGAAATGTTGTTATCCGACATGACACCTGAGGAAATATTAATAGAAGCCAACACTGTTATAGCTGCAGTAAGAAAGTAAAATCTTTACCAGATTCTATTATTTGTAATTCTTAAATTATAAAAATGATTTCGGTATTTTTAGGGATTTGAGTCAACCAGTCTAACTATTCATTACATGTTGTTTCTTCTTGCGTTAAATCCCGAGTATCAGGTTCGTGCATAGAGTAAATTATATACAAAGGAGATCGAAATAATTTTGTGTGATTGAGAGAATTCATAAATATTTATCTAGAAAGCTTGTCAGGAGGAAATCGATGAGCTTTTCAATGATCCTGTAAATTGCGTAAATGGTGATTTGACGATGGATGCTTTGTCAGATTTGAAATACTTGGAAAGATGTTGTTTTGAAACATTACGACTGTTTCCTATCATATTTCTTTTTCAACGTAAAGTAGAGGTTCCTGTGAAAATAGGTAAAAACTGAACTGATTATGCTATTTAGTTCATAGTTTTAATTCAGATTAATTATAGTAATAAAATTGAACACCTTTACTTTGATGTTTAGATGACGATCTTGAAATTCCAGCCGGGTGTAACGTATCAATTCCAACGTATTCGATACACAGAAATCCTAAATATTACAAAGATCCAGAAAAATTTAATCCAAATCGCTTTTCTCAAAAGATACATCCGTACGCATTTATTCCATTCAGTTCAGGAATTCGAAACTGCATAGGTACGATGAAATTACTTACAATTAGCCTTTGACCTATAATAAATTTAGTACTTAAGCTTATCGTTATCATCTGACATTTTTCTAATTAAATTAACAATACAATTGCCGCTTTTAGGATATAAATTTGCTATTTTGGAGATGAAGACTGTGGTATCCCACGTATTGCGAAACTTTGAAGTGTCTACAGTGGACAAACTCGAAGATGTACCCATTCTACCGAGCATTGTGATGACGCCAGTCCGAGACTACAAGTTTATTCTAAGACGTCGAAGGTTTTAAGTATTCATTTTAATTTATAACACGAACATTCTCAGAATAGGATGTAGTTTTATTGTCATTTCGCAAGCTTTGCTTGTACGAAAGAATTTTCTATGAATTACTAACATTCATTTAAAAGATTATAACTACACCAGTGAACATGACAAAGTATGCATTATGACATGTGACGTCAACTGTACTGCTTTCTGCTGTCAAATTCAATGTTTTACACGAGTTCTGAAAATGAAGTATAATTTCAGATTTCATTGTTGCAATTTACAACAAGTTCATTCAAAGATAATCTCTCACACGCAATCATGAAGTTTGAAAGGCGTTCGTACTTCTGTCAAAGGCTATTAAGTTTTTATTGTTCTCCAGAGTTTTCAGTTTACGTCATTCATCACTTTTCGCAGTAAATTATTCTTTGTTTTGATACAGATGTAAGTATTTATTTATAAAATAAACTCAAAGATTGTATAAAGTACAAAGAATGGTGTGAAACGTCTAAGTTTTGTCTAATTAATTGTCTCTTTAACTTGCATTGTATACCGTAAAATCGGAACTATGCAAATTAAGACCATCTTGATTGTCTTGCACAGCCCATGAATTCCGCTACAATATAAGAAAAATATACATTTAGCATTCAAAGTTGTTTTTCAAAGCACATGGGTATGATTAAATTATGGTTTTTGATTACATGAGATGTAATTGCTTTGTCCATTATGGTATTTATAATAGACAATCGCCTCTTCCACAGAAAACGTTCGAAGTCAAGTGCGCACAAATCTTTCAAAACATGTTCCAGTAAAACTTTCTCTCTACAAAAAAATACAAAGGGATTTGCTTGATATATTTGCACTAAGCATAATAATGACCTGCATTAATCTAAATAATTGATAAATTAACAACCTTGATTCTTCACCAACTGGAAAATAATCAGGCACACTCATTTCAGGCTTTCGCTTGTCTACGTAACCTTTATTGATTAAACCGGCATCCTCTTCTTCGTCCACTTTTGTATCAAGCTCCTCAAAAACCTCATTGAAATTTTCCTTTTCCTCTAAATATATTAGCGCTTCCTATAAAAATCAAAGAAGATCGACATACTAAATCACCCTGTTTAATTGTATTGCCATATTTAAGCGTAATATTTTACAATGCCACAATCACCTTAGACTTTCTAATTTCAGTAGCAGCCAGAGTGAGTTGAAAGTTATCCACGAGAACAGCGACAAAAAGACTGCAGATAATTCACAGTAATGTGCAATTACAACTTACGTATAAATTAAGATAATATGCTTTTAGGTAAAAGCCTACTCACTTGAGAAAGATGAAATTTTCAATTACGATGTAAAAAAAGAGATACATAAACATAATCCAGTACTGAGAAGTGCCTTCATCCATTCTTTGTAGTAGCTCAAACCAGTCATCCATCGTCAATAACTGAAACAGAGTTACGAACGCCAACCAAAGCTCACCGAAATTGTCTGGAGAATCTTCAGCAAAAAGACCACGACCCATTACAGCAAAGACAAAGATAAAGAGTGACATAAGTACGGCAATAGAACCTGTGCAATAAATCATAATATAATCAATTACACTCGGAAAAAATGGAGTCATCATATTTAGTATCATAACTTCTAAACTAACCCATGGACAACATGCTTTGAAACACAGTTGTAACAACAACTTGAAGATTCGGTAAAAACTTAATTATACGCAGGAGTCGAAGAGCCCGTAAACTTTTCAATACTTTAAAGTAAATATTTGCATTGATATCCGTGCTCAAAGCTAACGTTTTAGTAATTAGCTCCACAAAAACTTCACTGGAAACAATAAAAATATCAAATGGCTAAACAAAATTCTTTTAGATTCTTAATTATTGGCACAATTTCAAAAAATAACTTTAGAAAGTCGACTTGCATAAAGTTGACAAGAATGATAACAATGTCCAGAATATTCCACGGCTTTTTAAAATAATCTTCTCTATAAATTGTGATTTTGAAAGTGGCTTCAACAACGAAAATTCCAATGATACAATTGTCCAGTACAATAAGCGGATAGGCTGTGTCAACATCATTCATACTAATTTTTAATATGTGGCTAATTTATAAAATCAAATTGTTTTTATGAAAAAATATGATCTAATTACAACTTACCATAATGAATATAAATCAATTCAAATGTCAAAAGAAATATCCCAATAATCGACACAACAATCGTGATCAACATAAACTGTACAAAAAATTGGCTATTAATAAATTCATACAACATTTTCCTCCTTTCATCCGCATTATGCAAATACTTTTCCCTATTTTTGTTCTCCTCATAAGCATCCTTTAAAGCTTGTTTCTCCAACTTATCCTGACACAGTTCAATTATAGCTTCGAATTCTTCTTTCGTGATGTCTGCCCTATTTCGGAACATTTGCACTGCACATTTCGCCACATATTTGGGATCTGCCAAAATTTTCTTCAGGGGTGGATAAATAGATGCAATCACTTCCTCTTCTTCAGCTTGAGTTCGTAGAAATAGAGTATCAATGCCCCGGGTTAAAATTTCAGTATGCTTCTTTTCTATTTCTTGTCTCATTTTAAAATCTGGTCCTTCTTGTTCGTCATCCTCTAAACCTTCATGACTAGCTCTATGTGTTGTTTCCGTTGGTTGATCATCTTCAGGAACACGATGGCCACCAGCCCTGGCTTCCTCTTCTATATCCATCTTTGTTTTTGCTAGTAGCAGATCATCCAGGTCAGTGTGCTGTCGTAAAACTTTTATTCTTTCGTGGTGAACATTCATGCATTTCAGCATTTCATGGACACGCACTCGCTGAACAAAGTCCTGCGCGCATAAAGGAGATAATCATGTATGTATTTCAGCTCTCATATTAAATTCAAATTTTGGAAAGTGGAACTGACTGGATTATATTTGAAATATAACCTTCCATCTGGTTTGAAGCTCATCTGCATACAATGCTTGATTTTTCGCATTAGTCCCCAATTGTTCCTCCGGGTCGGCATCGACCACATTCATGTGTCGTCTTTGCCCTGCCGCCATTTTTGAACGGTTTTAAGATTGATTGATACGAGAAGAAAAATTTCAATGTGCAATGGAAAGAACGCAAGTGTTTTATTTGTTTAATCAAATTCGCGTGTTGAAAAATAAAAGTGTATTTACTGGTCTAACTGCAATATCAGGTTTTTGTAATTTCAGTACTAACTCCAGCTTTGATACAACTCTCCAACTCAATCATTTGAGTTGTTATAAACCTTGAATTCAAGTTTCCGGTGGTATGCCACCTTGGAAATTGAATAAACCGTAGGCATACTGAAGCCTGATAGTTTACCAAAAGTTGATTTGTTGTGATTTTAATGAAAATGTACCACCATTTTAAACATACTTTTAAATATCACCGTCGATTATCATGCCTTGCTGCTGCTTTCGCAAAAAATCACATTTAAAAGATGCGATCGAAAGAAAAAATAGGCTTTGTGTTTGGATGCTTGGCAGTCCGGGTTCTGGCAAAGGTTTAACCAAAGTACATATTTCAAATCCTACTTTTGTACATACATGAGTCTTCAAATCTTTATCAGTCAAATAAACTTTGTGATTGTTTAAAATGTTCAGGAACACAATGCGAAAAGCTAGCAGCCCAGTTTCAACTGAGTAATGTATCACCGGGAGATTTGCTACGAAATATTATTTTAGAGGAATGTCCTCTTGCAGATGAAATTAGGGCGACTATGGAACGAGGTGATCATGTTGACACCAAACTTGTCTTGAAGCTCCTGGAAAGAGACATGGAAGAGTCTTATCCAACTTGTAGAGGTTATATTATAGATGGTTATCCACGAGAATTAAAGCAAGGCAAATTGTTCTGCAAGCTAATAGGCAAGCCCCATGTGATTGTATATTTGGACTGCCCGGATTATTACGTATTGACGGAGCGATTCTTAAAAGGAGGTGTAGATTCTGGTCGGTTGAATGATAATGAAGAAACTATGAAAGGGAGAACGGAAACTTATCATAGAATATCCAAACCTGTAATTGAACATTGGAGCAGTTTAGTGGTTAGGGTTGATGCGACCGGTAGTCCAGAGGAAGTGGAAAGGGGATGTATAAACGCTATTCAAACTGCTTTAAATGATTTTAAGATAAATCGACCGTAACCTTTTAGTATTTCAACAATAAGTGAATAAAATGGTTTGACTTCTCAACTAAATAAAAAGTGAATTTTCTACTAACCAACTTAATTTAACGATAACAATAATGTGAACAATTTTTTATTATTTACATTGCATAGCACAAACATATTATACATTAAATTCAACAAAGAAAGGACTCTCAGTTAGCATGTGAGCAGTGATTATTAGAATCAAATAAATCATCAAAATCCTACTTAGGCTCAGCAACGCCAACGGCTCCTTTGCTAAATTTATAAATATCTTCAGTGTAGTCGCTTACTTCCTCGAAACTAGAAAGCTTTCCCAAATATTCTATCCTCGCTCGGATTTCTTCGGTATGATCCCTCATAAATAGGACAGAATCAATTATTCTTTTCACATCCGTTACCTCAGGTTCAAATATAGCAACAGTATCTTCCACAAGTCTGTAAAACTCATTTGAATCCCGGTGATTATTGAAAGAAGACGCCTTTCCAAAGAGAACCGCCCATTGAATGTAAGCCCAGTACGCAGTTACCAAGTCGTGGAGTGATCGACCTGTTCCAAAATAGATACTTTAAATCATTTGGGAATATAATCATTTCAGAAGTTATGTAAAATATAAATTAATTATGAGTTAACCTCGAATCAAGGTGAATCCAGGCTGAAGTACATGCACAGTTGCCATTACACAACAGGCCAGCTCTTCTATTTCTGCATACATACCGCGAAATTCTTTCCAAGACTTTGGAGGGTATATCAATAGAATGTGCTCGGTCAGCTTGTTAAACAAGAGTTGCTTGAGCCTCCACACAAAGAAATTATTGGGATGAAACGATTTCTCCAGTGCTCCAATTCTTTCCCGTATGGCAATAATTTTATCCCTTTCTTTCATTCCTTGGAGCTTTCCATATTTAAAAGTCCAATACAAACTTTCGCACTCATCCAGCTTGCTAAGAATCATTGGGCATGGAAATTCAGTTTTACAAAAGTTGCAAATCCAATCGCTCTCCAAGTTTGTAGGGACCTTGGGAAGAACGTAATGTAAGTTCTGGTAAGGATCCCGAGTTGCCAGATCCTGTTTGCCTTCATCACAAACAGGACACTTAAGTGCAGAGAAATTCGTTCCCCTTTCAGTTGAATCTTTACAAAGGGTACATTTGCAACGAAAGTAATAATGTTCCAGTAGAAATCTCTGGCGCTCGTACGTGGGTTCGAGGCCGACAATAAGTCGTTGGGTAAGTGCTTCTCCTCTCCTGATTGGCTTTACTGCAACCACTAGTAAAATGTTCTCTCCATTTGGTCGGGTGATTTCCAGGAACCTCGTATTTGCACTGCATGAGTGAAGCAACTTGGTAGGAAACTCAAAGATTTGCATGCTAAAAATAAATAAATGAAAACACCAGATAAAATTTACCTTTTTACCTTGTTATAAATTATAATTAGCGCAAAATAAAAATAAAAACTAACGAAGCTCGGTCCCTCCCAGAAACCTGAGTTTGCAGATCAACTACCCCACACATATGGTTGATCGTTTCATCATCGAATTCCTTCAGTTTGCAATTTTCTTTTACAAACATGCAAGCAGTTTTTGTAGCTTCAATCAGGCTCTCTAACTTCTTCCTCTCTTCCAATGCACCTTCGAGAGCCATTAGCTTGGCAAATTTCTCAGGATCCTTATTCTTTGTCAACAGACAACGAAGAATACGTACCAGCTCGTACTGGAAACTATCTTCAAGTTCCTTAACTCCATTTTCAGCAAAAATCTCGCATTCATAAGTAGCGTGCAAAGAGTCCTAACAAGATACAACATTTAATTATATTCCTTGTTTCTTTCTTAAATATTTTGCACTCAGTGAGATACTTTACCTTTTCACATTTGGGACCACACAAAGGCCAATTGCATTTGGAGCACTTGTGGGTACTTAGAACAAAATCAGTACACCCCAAGCAAAAGGGCTCGTACATCAAGTCAGCACATATGCCAGGACCTATAAATACAATTAAATTACATACAAAATGTTAAAGGGGCAGTTAAAACACAATAGTTATCGATCATTAATATTTTAATACCAGTCATTATGGGCTGATCCTCGTAAATTTTTTCCATCGGGTGTAAGTCCCTGGTCGCCCTTAAGTAAGGCCCCTTACCTAAAACATTATTAACAGTTGAAAATTATTTAAAACATGATATATACAATTATTGTGGCAATCATACTTAAAAACTTAAAACCATTTTATTACCCAATGGTCCCACTTGTCCAGCATATTCTTCAGGACTCATTTCCTCAAATGGATAGCACACCAACTTGTGTCCATCATTCCAGTCCTTCTTTTGGTGGATTTTCCCACAGTAGAAAACCTTACCACAAGCTGAGCAGGTTCCAGTGCTGGGGCTTCCGCAAACAGCGCAATTGCCCTTTCGGCTATCTGTTTGCCCGTCAACCAGGCTTACTTTTCTCTCACGACAAGCTCCAGCACCTTTCGCATTCCTCATCATGTCACATCGCCAGCCAGAACTGGCCATCATAGAGGATGGGCAAGGAGGATAACCAGGACCATCTCTCCTGAAACTGGAAGTCGATGGCGTTGGTGGTCCAGAGGAGCTAGGAACAATGTTGGAACTCTGTACTGCGCTTGTTGAGGCCTTTTTAGATAAGCTACACCTTCTTGCAATGGAAGCAGGTATCCCTCTTGCTCTCGCAGCAGTTTCAGTATCGACTTTTGTCGAAGCCTTGTTAGCAGTGGTGCCACTTGTAGATGGTGTGGATGCTGAGTTCATGAATTTTGCGATGGCTCTTCGTCGAGCTTTTGCGTGTTTTCTGGCCCCCGGAGGCGGCATCTTGGCAAATGTTTTCAGTGAGAGTCCCTTCGGAGAATTTTCGGAATAAAAATGGTGTCAGAATTTTTTTAAACACAAATTTCAAGGACTGTAATTTTAACTGCTCACTAGACAGAGCAAGTAATATATAAAGAAAACTGCGTGAAGTGAGATTTATTGTAGTTCTTTTCTTTAACTTGACATTTACTGTTTGCTCAGCTGCAAGTAATTTTGATGTGTGATCCTTTTGCGGAACATCATTTTCCATCTTTCGATTGGAAGTATGTATATTTTGCATTGCATGGATGCATTTTATGATGAATTCATATTAGATCAATGTTTTGTGATGTGATGTCTTTTATGCATAATGAATTTTATGCAGCAGTTAAAGTGAACTAATTATATTCATTTTAATGAATATTTACATTCTTAGAACTGAACTTCTCTACGACATACATCGATACAATAAACGAATGGTTCTACTTGACCTTGCAAATAAATTATACGTTGTAAAGAAATACAGCAAAAATTGAAACATTGTTTCAGGATGTCGTATTCATAGTCATCAGTCATCACATCACTGTAAGTAGATTGCATACATGCTGCTGTAAGCTTAAATGTGAACTGGAAAAAGTACTTTTACAGTTGACGCCGGCGCGTCGGAGCTCGTTATATTTCACGGATTAAATTTGAGCATCAGTGAAATGTTCAGATAGGAATATGAAAGACTGGAAAGTTATGTATGATTGGTTTTAAACCCAAATCCCCCCACCCACATTACGCTAATTATGCCACATATGATAAATAATAAGTTGAAAGCGATATTTTAATTTTCTAAACTTCCTTTCTCGATTGACTTAATTTGTTCGTTCTTCTTACCTCACTCGACCGATAACACGATGCTCGGAATAGCAAGGATTGTATGATTTGACACTTTGGTAGGTTAAGTTTTATAGGTTTTTTTTTGCGGATGAGTTTATCTTCTTCTAATTGACAGGTCTCATGTCGTACTGCCGACTGAAATGACAGTGATGACGCTAATTTCACAGTTGTGGAAAGATGTGTAAGTGTAGGAAAACGATGAAATCGGCTCGACGATATTATGTGCTCAACATTCATTGGAGGAAAAATTAGCACTATAAAATTCGGTCATACGTGGCAAAATGTACATTCCTAGGAATTACGGTGCCATCATTTCTTTAAATGAAGATATTTATTTTCAATTCTTAAATACGTTTAGCATAAACAAAGCATTGTGCAAGCATTTTTTGCTATTGTCTGAACATGAATGAAGTGTTTCTTCTTGGAAAAGGTTTATGATTATGACAATAAAGGATTTTATTACACCCATCGCATTATATTTTTAGTTAATAGATATTTTTATGGGATTATAGTGCAGTTTTACTCAATTCAACTGTGGTAGTATACATTCTGAATGTTCTCATTTTTAACTCGTAAGATGGAGTCATTAAATTCACAATGTGTTTATAAATATTTTATTTCATAAATTGCATTTTGATTTTTTGTTAACTCACTCATTTACAATGGGAGCACACCAACTAAAAATTAACATGATCATGAGCATTAAAGCATATTTATAACTTGTTATTTGAATTTCATTATATACATATGTAATAGAGATATAATTAATTGGTATAGAACGGTTTATCTGACATTTAACAAACTTTGGTGTAAATATCCAATTACTATTTTTACATTACCTAACAATATTTACCCTTCAATGATTAACATTACTTATAACAGAACACGATTTTTGGCAAGTTGCTTCAAAATTTCGACAAGCCTCACTCGAAATAATTCATTATCAACAACGAATTTTTCGAAAGTTGAATCCCCTGGCAAGGTCTTACAGTAAGACTGGCAAAAAATTTTTTCAAGGTTGTTTTCTTCCAGAAGGTCATGCAGGGAGAAACATTTCTCGTTGTTGTTGCAAGTACTGTCATTATTCTTCGTAAACAAAATCAGAGGATGTAGGACAATGACATTGTAAAATGCAAACTCCAGCATTTTCCTATACTGCTTTTCTACTTTCCTGTGAAACTCATCAATACTTTGTTCAAATTCTTGAACTATCGGGTTACTCCTCCCCCCATATCGCAAAGTTATCTGCTCTTGGAAAGCGTCACAATAAAACGCTAGCAATTTTTCTTCGAATTCCAACCTGAACTCCAAAGTTGTACATGTAAGGAGGAACAAAGCCAGGTCAGAAGCCAGAGGTCCGAAGTAAAGTGAATTGAAGTTTGTAATGCGGCATTCCGTTGGTTCATCTTTGTTGCTTTCATTTTCGTACGCGAAAAGTAAATTGTTTGCAGTAAAATTTCCGTGACAGGCCACGTAGAAATCGTCATTGTCATACTTTTCATCTTCCAATAGTTTCACTATCTTTTCAAAGATTCCTTCCGGACAAATGATTTTTCTTTGAAGCTTGAATGCTAAAGACGGATTATCCTGTTGAATTACTTTGATGGCTAGTTCAAAAGCTTGTTCGAATATGGGACCAAGTCGAGAATTCATTTGGGACGAGTATTGCTGGCCAATGAATTGTTGATTTAGAAATGGGTATTTTTGTAACATTTCCAGTTTCCCTTTTCCTTTCACACCCAGTTGTGTGCGTAGAATGTAAGAAGTTGCATGAAATCTTGCCAATGTTTCCACAGCTAGTAGACAGTGGTTGAAATCTAAATTGAGCGAATTTTGGGGACGTTTAAATCCTCCACAGCTTTCGTTCTCCAGGTTTTCCAAAAACGTGAAAGGCTTTTGAATAAGATATGGTCGCGGTATAAGATTATACAGGCTTCCATTACTTTGTGAACTTTGCAAAATGGTGTAAATGCTTTTAGATGAACTTGGTTCTAAATCTTTGAAAAGTGTTGAATAAGCTTGGAATTCGATGGAGGAAGAAGCTCCGTTCACTTTCTTCATCAGAACAGAAAATGGGATCCTATCATTGTCACCAATTTCGGCTAAAAAGGTTACAACTGATGTATTTTTCTGGATAGCATGTTGCTCGACGGTAATATCTGATATTTTCTTCACAGTTGATTTAGGCTTTTTCGTATCTAATTTTTCCAATGCAACTTGAGCGATGTTTCCAAGAACTGATTCTTCTGGAAGTGCTGCTGCTTCTGCACCGCTGGGTCCATGATTCCAACGATAGCTCCCTAAAATAAGATGATCACATTTACAAGATTTTTTTAGATTAGCTGCTTACAAAGCAATAAAATTTAACTTTGGGTAAGAACATTCTTTTTAATTTAATGATGATTAGTACATTACCGTTATGTAGCATGATGAAGATGAATTTAGTCACACTGGATCTTTTCTTCACTGTACCGTAATCAAAATCTGTGATTTCAGACAGTCTTCTGGCGGATTAACCTGTTGACTACAACTACCAAAATCAAAAATATTTTTAGTGGAATAACTTTGTTTTGTAATTACCAGATATGCAGAAGATGTGAACACTTTTAACAACTCTCTAGTCTAGTACACTGAAATTGAAAAAAATGCAAAGCCTGAAGAAAATTTAAAAAAAAATATTTAGGTAATCATTTTAAAGCTTATTCATAGCTAGGAAAATAGAAATTGCTAAATTACTTCACTTCACGCACAGTAGACTAAATATATGACTCATCTTCACTTTCACTTTATTCTTTTAAATGCTATTAAAGGTAGCTAATTCTTGTATTGTGTAACCTTTAGCCTACTTATGATGGTGATAAATAATTGAAATACAGCAAAAAAAAACTAATAAACTGAACCCGAAAATTTATGGCCTTTCAATCTAAATTTTAAAGCATAAAAGTTTAAAACCATAGATAGTCAATTATTGCTTGAATTTTCAATTGCGATTCTTACCTGCTTAATTGATGGCAGACCTGTAATAAATTTTCGTTGCAAGCTTCAAATGTTCCTTTATAAATGCCCGTAGTTTTTTTTATGAGAAAGTTACAAGAGACTGCATACTAACTGCAGTTGGTAAAAGATTTTAAAAAGTTGATCTCTGCACACGCATGTAGTTAGATATCTTGTTTACCACTATCATGCAAATGTAAATCATTTACTCTCAAACTATTACTGTAAGAGTGATGGATGGATAGGAATTAGTTGGGATAAATATTAAAATGACTTAGTTCCTACTCTGCTGAGTTTAACAATTTTAATGAGATTAGGGAAAAAATACAATCCAGTTTAATATTTTATGGTTTTCATCTTTTGTCAAGCCAGTAAATGAATTATTTTTACTGTGAATGGGCGGAGAATAGAAATGACTCATGTCACTCACAGTAGATTCATAAAAATGTTTTAATCCTCATTTTGCAGTTGTTGAAGCTTTACTTTGTTAAGTGAATATGCATTCTATAGTGTTGGAAATATACTAATACAGATATATACAGTAAGTTTGCATGCTGTTGGCTAAAAAGAGACATAAAAATTATCATAAAGAACAGTTATTCTGTTTTCATTCGGAAAACGCTTTCAAAAATTCCTTATTGAACTATTCTATGGATGGCTCAAGAAGATGTCTACAAAAAGCATACTTAAAAATGTGCATTCCAATCCAGCCAGATATGGATATTATTGTCAACCCACTACATAATGCCATTGCAGAATAGACAGAAATATTTTTAGTATAATAGTGAATTTCCTATTATATCATTTTACACACTTCGGCATTTTGGTATCTTTTATCTCATTCATGAAAATATTTTTATTAGCTTTTATCTATCCACGTCAACACGTCGTCGTCTAAACTCATTTACATCAGCGTCATTCGTTTGATAAAAGGATTTTTGCTGTCGCTTCTCATTCTCATGGATTGTTCGTTTCGTAAAAACTTTTTGGATAGGTATTTTTGGTTTACTGTCTGCAGTCTGTAATGTACATATTTTTAATGCTCCATCCATGCCTGTCATCCTAAACCTATTGACCTCAAAATTATTTTTAAAAATATAAAGACGCAAATTACAGTGGAAAATGGAATGCATTAAGGCGTAACCTTGTGTTAATTTCTCCAGCTTTAAATTTAACAACGGCAGAGAAATGGGATTTGGACATACGAAAATTCCTACGACTTACGTTATTCCTGAAATTTTGTATTGTGGCGCAGCAGCCTTAGAAAAAACATCCTATCATAGTATATATCCTCCTAGGCAGCAGCAGCAATAGAAGTATTTTTTATTAAAATAACTTTATGCAAAATTATAAGTTCACGCCGAAGCAGTTTATGAGCCTGTCCCTCGGAAAGTTAAGATTTCTGTAGATTAATTTTTCAAATAAGTTATGGACATTTTGACAGAATGATTTCCGACCGAAAGTAGATGCCCCTCGATTGGTTTCTCATCTAAATGAGCAAGTAAAATGGAAGTCTTCTCTCTGACATCCAACCAAACCGACTGTTATAAAGCTGCGGGCAGCTCGGAATTAAGAAAACTAGCAACTAAAAGAATGAGTCAACTGATAATGCTTATCTCTGAGAAAATGTGCACCACTATTCGCAAAACTGCATTTTAAAGTGAAAAAGGTTAATACATTTCAATCACTAATTATAAGCTGGTAAAAATTGAGATATCATCAATTCTTCAGCAAAAAATAAATGCATTATATTTTGATACTACGCTTGTAAAGTAGTAGGTATTAAGCGGTCAAGCCAAATTAAAAACAAACCCAATTATGAAAAAAAAACACTTTAAAAAAAGGATTTGTTTTTGATAAATTTGCTACTAAATCCTAAAATATTTTGAAGTCTTACGTACTCGTGTGGATTAAATCCTCTTGTTATATTATATTCTTTAAACATTACTCATGTTCAATATTATGTATGTGTTGTTGTCTGTGCTCAAATGTCCGTGACCCGATGCCAACAATTTAGTCGTGTAATTGCCACTTTTTAAAGTTGTTTAAAAATGCACAAATGCTTATCAAGTGCAACGCTTATCTATTTAACTAAAACATGCCAAAAACATATATAAATTGCATACGTTTTTGTACGTTGTTTTATTTCTCGAACAGTGGCCAACGTTTAAAAAAGTAAGCCTACTTATTTTTTGTCCACTTCCTCCTTTCTTTCTTCCCCTTTTTTACAACAAAAAAGTAGCAAATCTTTAAATCTCTCTTAGGTCTTAAATTTTACTGCAGCTTTGGAATAAAGATTAATTGCTGCAAAAGTAACTACTTGTAAACTTGTTCCTTTTTTCATTTTCATACTAAATATACATATGATATAGTTATAAATTATAACTTAAATAACACAAATTTAAAGAAAATAATCAACTTGCAAGTTTGATGTTCAATATGACTTGATTCACAGCACCCATACCAATCTTAAAAAAAGAATTTTGCTAAGTATATCATTATAATATAGGTTATGTTATCAGTTATCGTTAGTCTTATTTCACATTAAAACAATTTAATTTCATATTCAGAAAAAATATCATTCTACTTGCAGAACATATTCGAATTATGGTTTATATCCTTTCAATGCATAACAATTTTGTCCACACTCCACTCCTGACGTCACCCGATACAACCAAAAATGAAGTTGGAATTTTTTGGAATTGAATCTCAATCAAACTAGGAAGTAGTAGTTTGCATTGCAGTTTTATATAATTCAACGTAATAAAGATACTATCCACGTGGATGCATAAAGTGCACTAAACAAGCCTAATTGAATAATTCATAGCACCTTTGTTTCCGTTTAACTTACTGTAACATGTTATTGAGATTAGACAACAAAAAATTGACAGCAATTTTTTTTTGGCTGCTACTCATAATAACTTGACTAGTATTTTATGTGTTTTTAATGAAATGCAAGTACATTTGGATACATATTATGTTCCCCAGAATCACAAAGAGATACCCTATTTTTATGCACCATATTCCATCCTAACTATTATATAATTGCGGATTTTTTTTTGCTGGTCAGTAAGAAATAGTAAGAATATAAACATGAAAACACAAGAAGTTAAAACTAATTATGTTTTACTACTGTGATGATAAATTGTAGCAATCGAAGCATGGTTAGCACTACAAAAAACAAAGTGTATTAAATGTCCTGTCAGTCTTATCTGGCTCGGCTCATTTTAAATGTTTTCAAATTTTACTGTTAAGTTTGGCAATATGTGAACTTTTGATTACTTCAAAAATGCAGTCGTATGCATGATGGGATTTTTTGGTATAAAAGTTGCGTCACCCTCCATGACTAACCATCAGTCAGTTTCAGTAACTCGAACCAAAAACAGTATTTGCAACAAAGTTTTGTGAAAAGTGAATTTTTAAAAATTGAAAACATGGCAAAGTTTGCTTTATTGGTGGTGAGTGAGGAATATTTTTTATATCATGAGTTTCAGGAAAATAAGTGGATTAGGAATCAAAAGTCTTTCCTGAGAAAAATTTCTGAAGTTTTATTTTTGTTTGGGTTGTTCAGGTCCTCTCAGCTTTGGCTGTTACCGTTTACGCTGGACATATTGCACATGGCCATGGTCATGGACATCAAGGATGGGGTTGGGGATGGTCTTACCCCAAGTACAAATTCAGCTATGGAGTCTCTGATGCTCACACCTGGGACAAGAAACACCAGGTAAATTACCTATATTATTTCAAACTGAGGTCTTCATGTACAGAAATTCCATAGAGTAAAGTTTTCTTAAAAATGACTGTAATGATCACAGAGTGAATGGAGGGATGGCGACAACGTTGGAGGATATTATGCTCTTGTCGAGCCTGACGGCAGTGTTCGTACCGTTCATTACACTGCTGACAAAGGAGGATTCAAGGCTCAAGGTATATTACATATCTTA
>JAQIWN010000841.1:0-25999 GCA_034699025.1 Entomobrya cf. arborea Gr-Col-00668
TTAGTATATTAAGAATATTAAGAAAACTTATTATATCACGTGCAGTTCGCTACTTTATTGTTATTTGACTTGTTATCATGCGCTGAAAAAACAAATTTACGTATTGACTTAGGACTGACGGACGGACTTTTCTGTGATACACATACGCTACTCCAATGTTATCCTTTTTTGTAAAAAATATAGCGAAGCAGATTGCATGTTCAGTGTATTTATTTCGCTAGTGTGCTGTAACGCAAGGAAAAAAGATGCTCTTTGTGAATTAAATTATCTCCTTAATGTAAAAGCGAAGGATACTGTAAAATGTCTTCACAATATTTATTGAACATAGTAAGCCTAGCATATAAATGCACTATTGTAATTAAAAGTCAATTATATATTTAAATACAAGTTGAAATGATATTTTAATGACAGTTATCTAGGTACAAGTTTAAATATTACGAATCAACGATCAGTACAGTTCACAAATATTTTAGATTTTAAGTTATAAATAAAACCAAATTATTTTAGTTTCATATATTTCACTAATTCAACTCATGGTGCAAAGAAAATCATTCTCACACATTTTAATCCATAATCTTACTTATTTATCTGCATGTAAATTTTACCAGTTTAATTGTCGGAAGTTTTGTCATCAAATAAATGAACAGTGACTACACACGTGAATCAGAAGGAAAAGGAACGGATAGTAATTTTTAACAGGGTAAGAAAAATCAAATTTCCATTAACGTCATGTGCTCCGTTAGAGCCTGATGTTTTCCAAAAAAATCCAAGACACTCTTGCGGATTTCCGTCTGTAAGAAAAATTAAATTTCAAAATTAGTGATACGACGTTTATTGATGAATTGGGCTTCGGTCTTCGAATGAAGTTGCAGTTAGTTGGAAGCATTTTATGTAATTGCATATGAGGTATTATTATTAACAGGAATTATTAAATATTTTCACAAAATAAATAAATGCAAAGACAAACAAAAAATTGCAAATATTGCATAAATTAGAGGGGTTAGTTATTTCCGGGAAAAAAGATTCTGCAAGAATCAATAAAAAAACGTACATTAAAATAATTTATAAGATAAAAAATTACCAGATGATGGAATTCACTTCTTAAGCATGTAGAAACTATTGTCAGCGGGTCAGATTGCTGCAGATCTTTTCGCTCAAGACATTCAAGAAATCTAAGAGCTTAATAGTACAATAAATTGAGTAAAAATATTTAAAATTCGAGAGGCAACTACTGATCAGATATTTGTAGAAATAAAGCGTTTTCTATGAGCAAGTTTTCTAAGAGCAAGTGAAAACAGATTTCTATGAAAGGATCCTCTTCAATTACTTACTTTTTCTTGATGATCTTTGATATAGCAAAGGACCATCTGAAACCGGACCAGAAAGGTCATCCGAATAATCACCAGAACCGTTGTCAGACAGATTGTCAGCTCCAGCTGTCTCAATAGCCTTGGTAATGTCAGGGAACGCCCTGAGTAATAGGGACTGGCGAATGGAATTAGTTTGGTATAAATTCTCTAACCACTTGTTATCGGTGAATTTAACGACCTCCGTAAAACGGCCTGAAAACAGTGACAGAATTTTTTTTCGACAAAATAACATAAATCAGTGAAAGATTAACCAGTAAAATTGATGGCAGTTAGTAAACGTTTACAAATCTTACCTCCTATGCCACCGGAAGCTCTCACAAACATGCTGCGTACAGATTTGGTTGCGGCCTCGTTTTCCAATCGTAAAGGCTTCGGAACGTAGTCTGAAATTGATATTATTTAAAAAAGAAAAATTAAGCTAATACACATTCTTTTTCTTAAACTATTGACCTAATTAGTGCAAAATATAATTAGAAAGCTTCAAACTTACTTTTAAAGAACTTGGATACCCATTTTGGAAACGGATAACAGCTCACAATCTCCATGAAACAACCAGTCTTAAATAAATACAAATTAACAAATAAATATCATTCAATCGTTAAAAAATCATCAATTAGTACGTGACTTTTAAGGTAGGTTACATACAGCTGGATCTGTGTAGTTTCTAGAAATTTCAGTAAATGCAGGGGTAAAATGGTGATGTAATGTCACAGTTTTACCACTTAAAGGATTCCTAAATAGAAAAAAAATAAAAACAGGTGATGAGAGAGCCCAACTCAACGAACAATATTTGCAATAGCTCTAGATAGATGGCGTATGGCTCATACCTGTAAGTGGCTGAGTTAACCATTAAGCCCTCCCAGTATATAATGTACTTCACTTTGGTTGAAGCAAGTGCGGAAATAGTCTCAGGTAGCCCCACAAAATAATTGTCTTCACTTTTCACCATAGACGCTTGCATGTCCACTGCAAAATGCAAAAAATTAAAATATTGTAATTTTTAAGCGCTGCAACTAACCATAAGCACAAAAAATAACGCAATAAATTACATACATATTGCTTCCTCTTGTTCTTTCTCACTGATTTGGGTGGTGTACAGCTTAACAGCTGCATTGTGCTCCTATAAAGAGGTTTGTTTTTTCTTAGAGTACTTTCTTTCTTGTAAATTAATTTGAGATTAAAGATATTTGGATAAAGATTTAAAAAATTAAATTTGTACCTGAAAGCTACATTGCAAAATTGGATCTGGTCGGAGGTAATATGCTTTCATTATATGGTCTCGGATCCGTACAAGCTCCGGATGATCCGGATCGATTATTTTTTCACTTCCGCATGTTAAGACGAGAAGTAGTTTTATAACTACACATGTAAAAAGTACTTCTTTTGCACCAAACCCCATTCTTTGGTTTCTTGGAAAAACTGTCACAAGAGAACTTTTATGTCTGGACAAACTTCAAAGTAAATTGGCTACGTAAAATCAAATTAGTTTCTTAGTATATGCAAAAAAACCTGGATTGTTCGCTAACAAATTTAGCTAAATATGCCGGTGGCAAAACGAGATTGGAATTAATGAAAGGAAATTAACCGTTTTTTGTTTTTATGTTTACAGATATATTCTTTCAATCAGAAAATTTATTTGGCAGGCTCAATTTATAAGCATGTAATAATAATTTTTAACAAAACGAAAACCGTGTGAAATTAAAGCAAAATAAAGGAGCAGCTTCTACTTTTCTTTGTGTAAAATTAAAACTTATTTTCATAAATGTATTTCTCCACTAATTTTACACCGTGTTCTCGTGTTGAGAGCTAAAGCCAACTAAAAACAAAAAAATTGTGTTCGATCGTTTTTTGTAAAAAGCTGACTACTGTAGTTGTTAAAATAAATTTAGCGTTACAGAAGTGGTTGTTCAGGAGGAAACTCAAGAAGTCATAATTGTTTTAGGATTAAACAAAGTGTGACAATAAAATTTAACGATTGAGCTCAAAATGCATCTATTGATCCACCCATAAGCATAGGATATGTGCACCATATCAGTAAATTTCGGTTGAAGAGATGGAAGAAGAGCGAATGCGAGCACCTTGTTGTGGAAGTGTCGAGTTTTGGGATTCAGGGGACGAGGTGGTTATTCCTGCTGAAGTAGAAGGAGAATGGAAAACAGCAGACACGGTCGATTTCAATTCAGGGGAAACAGTGGTTATTGGTGTTGTAGTAGAACGAGAATGGGAAACTGCAGACATGGTAGATTGTATATCAGGAAACACAGTAGTTTTTCTTGTAGTAAATGAATCCAGTAGTGCAGACTTGGTGGAACGATGTGCAGGGGACAACGTGGTGATTACTTTTCTTGGTTTTTCAAGGATTAGAGCTGAAAATATAAGTAATGTTAAATTAAAGGATAACTTATGCAGTTTTCAGTAAAAAATAGAAGATAAAGATGAGAGAACAAGCCATACCTCCGATTCCTCTTATTTTATTTCTCAGTTCTATTTCCATATTCTTGGGTACAATCATCATATCTCTTACTCTATGGTTATATTCCATAACAATCCAGTCAGTGAATGGAATACAAGAAACCAGGTCATAGTATGACATTTTCTAAAAAATCCACGATTATTAATAGAACATAGAACTAAAATTAGGATCAGCAAAGCTAGTATCTTGCTCGCTAAACAATATGCAGATAACAACACTAAAATGTGCTTACCTGGTTTTCAAAATGAAAAAAATTAGCCGGGACTGGTGTACCAAGACCAACATGGAAGGTTTTATTTCTACCTAAATGTTTAAAACAAACCCGGGTAAAATATCTAAAAATAACTAAAAGCTCAAATAAAATTCAGTCTTACCATAAAGAACATCTCTATATGTAATGGTGTTGACAAATGTTCCTTTCCATACAAGAACGACATCAAAATCCAACCAATAAGTTTCAGCAATGGATGACGCACCTGCGATCAAGGTTCCTTTGTTTCCATTTATAGCAGCGTTTATTGCATCTGAAAATTGTTTGGATAGAAATCACGTTAATTTAACCTTTTACCTAATAGCATAAGTGTTCTACAATGGCGACATGAGCTTATGTGTTCCTAAGCCCGAATATGCAAAGTTGTTTACCAGTATAAAATTTTCCTTGTGATGGCGTGAGGATTGGAATATAGCTCTGTGCCTTTAAATGATCCTTTGAAGAAAACATGGTAACTATCAATGACCTTTGAACTATTTTGTAAAATCACATATCACTGTACAGGGTACCTGGTAGGTGCATCTCCAAGTTTTCGTCTGTCGGGTCTTCCGGTAAGATTTGATGGCTTCAAGCTGCACAGTTTGAAATTGTTCATTGACAACCGGTGTATGCGAAATTTCGTCCAAGGAAAAAAAATCATTTTTACCTAAAAATATAAATAATAGTGAAAAAAAATTGTATTTTTATTGAATTTTGAAACTTTACTAATTATAATATAATAATCCTTGGGTCGTTTTACCATTTTTCACCGCAAAAATCATGGGCAACCAAACCACACATACAAAAAGAAAGGCAAAATTCATTTTTAGAAAGGGATAACAAATAGGGGTAAAACGAGACTTTAGTTCTTAAAACCTTGCTTTACACAATTCACACTTGTATTTTAGAAAGGAATGAAATGAAATGAAGCAAATTGCTGTAATGAATTATGTCTGTACGCTTGAATGGATGAGTTCATCGCTAAGCGCGTGCAGTTTTATTTCAAGGATTTAGACCTCTGAGTTGAATGATCTTTGTACAAAATTGTACACGATGTGGAGGTTTTTGTGAAGTTTATCGTTCTTTAGACTTTGTCCATACAAGAAAAGGATGGAATGATGATGAAACAGGCATGATTGCTATGTTGTATATGGTATGTTGTTATCAAGACTTTTGCAGCATAACACAAGGGATGAAAGGATTAAGAAAGAGACTGGTCGGTCTGGATTATAAAAAATATTTTAATCAGTCTGAATTAACCCAACAAAGCTGCACCCAAATAAAATGCCTAAAGCTGTTTAAACCAGTTTTTCGTTCATTTTCCATTTATTCTGCAAATATTTTGATTGAGGGCAACTGGGGGCTTTTCATAGCACAATTTGCAGTCTGCTTCGTAAAGCACATACTTGAAGTCATTTTCGTCGTAGTTCGTACAGTGATCTAAAGAAGATATCAGCTAAAGCATAAAAATATTTTTCGTCTTCATTTTTACCCAAGTCTCTGAGAAAATGAATCAGTTTTTCATGATATTTTTCGTTGCTTTTGTTTGTGCAATAAGCGTTAATTGTTGCTCAACAAAAAACGATTACCACTACAATGTTGTCACTTGCGATGAACCACAAATACAGTAATTAATCTAGTAATTCATTATTTAAAATAATCTTCCAAAGTGTATAAAAATTTAAGAATTTATTTTTGGTTTTATTATAGAGCATTAGGTCAGTACATTTTGGATCGCATTAAGACACAACGTGAGGTGCGGCCAACGACTTGTGAAAATGTACGCTTACTTTAGTAAAAACCATATTTTATATTTTATAATTTAATTTATCTTTTTACTTGTGTCACAATTTTTGTGTTATTATTTACAAAGGACAACGGAAGTTATCTGAAAAAGGCGCCCTTTAAAACTGACCATAAGGACTTTGATTCTAGGAAATTAGCAGGTATTAACTTATTTAATTTAAGATATTTTTTACCTTACTTACTTGATTATTATGATATAATAACACTTTGGAGCAAATTTTCATTCATACATATTAATATAGCAATCATTCAAATCTTTCCTTATTCACAGGAGTGTGGGTTTATAAGAGTAAAAATGAGCCGGGTACAACGTTTGCAGGGGCAGAGGAAACTCTTCAAGTTCTACAGGAATCGAATACATTCAATGTTCTGATTGATAAAAAGTTTTCCGTTAAAAGGTACGTTTTAAGGAACAATACAGATGGTGCTATTTCGGTCGCTTATCTCAGTGACGAGGAACTAATGAGGAGAATTTCCACTGAAATGGTGAGTTTGGCCTCTGTAGATGAGTTCAAGAGAAATATTATACTTATTATTTCACTGGCTACATAGCTTTTCCAATGCTGCAGCTCATTCCTTTTATTTATTATTAGTACTCGCTTAAGTAATTTCATACGATGTGTAGTGATATTCATGCATGGGTATACTTAAGTAAGCTATCCCTGCTTTATGTGAATGTTTGGCGTTGTTTGTTTGTCCGTCAATATATAGCTCGTACATTCCGTAGGCTGGAAGCTTTTAACTTTGCAAGCAAGTAAGACTGACCATGCTCCATTTGGTATTGGTATTAAGACTAACCAACAAAGTCTGTCAAAGCTAAAATGATTTGAAGAAAGTGTCTTTGTTTGATATTAACTTTTCTCCCACTACTCATTTACACCTTCTTCACTTTAAAAAAAATATTTTCTTGAGCGTCGACATTCATAGTAAATTGTTTGATTTTTAACAGTACTGGAACCATCAAGACGTGGTTGAATGTCAGCATTTTTTACATTTCTTATCGAATGAATTTCCCAACCAACTCTTTTCCATTACTGTTGTGGACAAGTATAATTCGAATAATGAGTTGCGATTCATTATGGCGAGTGGAGGAATTGGTGGATTCATCAAGAAGCATGATAATGCAAAAGAAACTGAGGAGGATGGAGAACGGGAAGCGACCGATGATTAAAAAATCACACTTTAATCACATGACCCACACCATGCATATCATACCTATTGCGTCGTTGTGAGTACGAGCTGTGAACCACAATGCAAACGGCACAGACTCCCCTTTTCATTCTGCTTCTTTCTATACAGTTTTAAAGCGTATAACTTTAATACGCATTCATATACCTATATGTGTTATTCTATAGGTATATGAATGCGTATTCTTTTGAGTTGTTTATAATTTTCATGCTACAAATTCCAAAGAAAAATCTTTGCCTCTTCTCGTTATCTCTCTCTTCCTTGTCATTCTTTCCATTTCATTTTAGACCCTCGTTTCACAGCTTATAATATGGTATGTAGTTTGATTTTTTAAGTTAAGTCAGTAAAATGTGTAACAAATCTACTGTGTGTATTCAACAAAGTTTGTAGCATCACAACAGCCTGGTAACTGATAAGGAGACCATCCCTAAATATTTTAATAAAGGTTACTTTTAACACAAAAAGTATGTTAGACGTTTCATACAAAAGATCTTTGGACATGACTTACATCTCACTTTCATATAAAAATACCTTCAGACAAATAAAATAATCCAGGGGAAATCTATTCACTCATACCACTTTGCGCAGCTCGTCCAGCAGGACTATTTTATCCAGTCGTTTAAATTTCTGAACCAAACATGAAACTATTTTTTTTTGTGTCGGCTTTGCTTCTTTTTACTTCGGTTTTGAGTTGCCCTAAGAACACTTACAACTACAATGTAGTTGATCTTCCAGCACCAATGCTCAGGTAGGAAATTTGCTTTTAAAATAGTTGATCTAAAAGTAATGATAATTAATTTATCACTTTTACGTATAATTTTTCTATCATAAATTTATTTAATTGTTTCAAAGAGCTTTAGGTGACTACATGCTCAATAGGATGGGGAAAACTGAGAGGGGAGTTTCCCGGGATACTTGCCATGATGTAAGTTTTTCACCAAGTACAAGCCCATAAGAATTTATTTATTGATTTAATTCCCATATTTAATATACCCTTTCATTACCCTCTAAATTTAACCTGCATCCATTCATTAATTTTTGTTTCAGCACAACTCTATGTATTTAACCCGATTCAACCTGACCCGAATTCCTTCAAACGAAAACATGGCATTGAACTCAACCCCGAACACAGGACAAAACTCCAACGAGGCAAGTTCTGAAGAGCATCAGATATTTACATCAGAGAAAATGGCTGGTAAGTGGTTTTGTTTAAATATGTACTAATCGTGGTCTCATTTGTCTGTGCGTTTTATTAAGAGTAGAATATATACGTACAACGATATATATATGTATAATAGATATATATATGTGTTACATATATATATGTATGATAGATATATATATGCATGATAGATATATATATGTGTTACATATATATATGTTTGTTACATATATATATGTATGTTACATATATATATGTATGTTACATATATATATGTATGTTACGTATATATATGTATGATAGATATA
This sequence comes from Entomobrya cf. arborea Gr-Col-00668, assembly GCA_034699025.1. Taxonomy (NCBI): domain Eukaryota; kingdom Metazoa; phylum Arthropoda; class Collembola; order Entomobryomorpha; family Entomobryidae; genus Entomobrya; species Entomobrya cf. arborea Gr-Col-00668. The sequence goes on from JAQIWN010000841.1 coordinate 8,558, forward strand.
TATATGTATGTGTGTACGCTTTTATACTTTTACTGTGGCTTAATCAAATAAACCTTGTTTGTAATAGGTATATTCATGTACCACTACGTGAATAAACCACAGGATATTTTCTACGGGATTCCTGCCACAGAAATCGCACTAAGAAGTAACTGCACCTACAATATTCTACTTGACAAGAATATTAACATGCGTCGATATTTACTCAAGAATGTGACTACTGGAGATGTTTTTGAGTCCTTCTTCAGCGAAGAAGCACTGTTTTCCAAGCTGGCCAATGACACGGTAATGTAATTTAATCCATGCTTACTATGTGTACATGTACATGTGCATGCATAGCGTGCATCAAAGTATATGTTGTCTTATGAGGATTTTATTTATATGTATTATCATACACTTATGAATGTAATTACTTTTTTTGCAGGACTGGCAAAGCATTGACGTTGTTTCATGTCAACACTATCTTTATCATCTCTCAACCACCTACGGAAGAAACAAGTTCACAGTTAGTCCAGTTGACACGTCAAGTTCCGGACAACAGCACCAAGTCATCAATTTTGCCCCAATTGCTGGCTTTTATAAGCCCAATTGTACTTTGGACACAAATGAGTAATAGTGTCTAGGTTTTTCACTTCCCCCCAAGTTAAAAAGTAGTACCCCAACGTAGAAATTCTTAAACATTTACTGTTGTGCCATCTAGAAGATTTATTCGATTTTATTTCAGTGATTTCTATGCTATAATTTTAACGCTGAGTTAGACCAGCCAAAACTTAAAAGAATTGTTATCAGCTATAATTGTAAATTCTTTTTTTTCTAGCAAACATACAACTTATTAGTGTTTAGGTTTGATTACACCATTTACATCTCACACTGTACTGTCATGTAAAGTTCAAAATGTTGGTGAATAAAATAAAATACCTCGGAATATGTGGCTACTGTGTTTTGTTTTGTTATTTTGTTTATCACATGTTTACGGTAACAGTAGGTAAGACTAAATGCCTCCTTTTTTACAATAAAAGCATTATTTAAGAATATCACACCAATTTACAGAACTGTGCCTACCATCCCGACGCAGTGCCGAAAAACTAACGTCTTATGTGTTCCTATGGGATTCATCAGAAAGAGATTTTTACGAGTATGTAATGTTCAACTTTGTAATACATCAAACGTGTAACATGATTTTTCACTTACTTAGGATAAACCGGGTAATGAAAATTCTTAACTGAAAAAATACGTATTTTGTGCATATTTAGCGCTAAGAAAAACCTCGGTGAAATGGGTTACAATTGTTATTTCTTTCATAGATTCTGAATCAGGGTCTACAGAGCTCTATATTAACAATTTTTTTTCTGGTAATCATGTTTGGCTTTTATGGAATGATTTTTTACGTGATGCTGCTCGTAATCTTACTCACCTGTTGTGTAAAGTGGCGTGATTTAATGTGGACGTTTGTGGTTCTCACCTTTCTGACTTCCAGCACTAGTTTTTTTCAGGTAAATTGTCTTACCTGTGTCGGTCTACATCATGTGAACTATTAATTGAAAGTATTTTATTGATTTTAAGGGTTTTATAGAACATAAAGTAGACAACCCAAACCAACTTTTAATGGCATTGGCTTGGTTGCCTTTAAAAGTCATAAGTGGTGTTGTTGATCAAGACAGCCAACCCAATAAAACAAAGAAATTCTTTTCAACGTTTCATTTTGCGCTAATGCCATACAATTTAATTTATGGTCCATTTATCCCGTTTGACGCCGAACCAAACGTTAGTTAAACAAACAATTATTTAGTGCACTGCAACCTGCAGTCAATTTAAATATTGAAATTTAATTGCCCTAAATTTACAATCATTAGAAAAACTTGAACAGCAATTGGATGCAAATTGTTAATCGATTTGGTTTGTATTCAGCTGTTACGGGAATTTTGTACATGTCGAATTATGTCCTTCATCACAGCTCATTACTGCGCTACAATTTCTATATGAGAAACGTTAGTGGCGTCACAAAAATGATAACACTGCTATTTTATGGTGAGCACTGTAAATTATCGAAAAACTGGAACTTATAAACTTCAAATGATAAATATTGAATAATTTTTATGATGTCTTTGTGATGCCTTACAGCAACATGCTTTTCTTCCAAACTGAAATGCATGTACGGTTTTGGGACTTTATACTACAACGACACTATACATTCTCGTAGTCGACTTCCAAGATGTGTGGCTTATTGCTACGATTATAACCAGTTATGGAAAAGATTTGATGTGACCATGCACTTGTTTCTCAAGAGGTAATTTATTTTTAATTGGAGGTGTTGTGTCGAGAAATATTACATTTTTGCTGGTTCACCACTACTGGACTAGTTTTTTCTTAATGAATCATTTTCTGTCGTTTGATTTAATTTTGATTTAATTTTTTTAAAACACTTATAATTTTTGTGTACTGACTTGTCATTAAAGTGATTTTTAATTTCTTATTTGTTACAGGTACGTCGTTACCAGCATTGAGAGCTGCTGCAACTTAAAAGTTAGAGAGAAGAGTGTCTTCCAAGTCATCCCAACAGCCTGCTCTTTTGCATTTATCGCTTTATATCATGGTTTTTCGCAGCAAATCATCTTGTGGACTTTAATTAACTTTCTTTCACACCTGATTCGCAAGGTAAATAAATTATTAGCTTGACACTGAAATGGCCTATAATATTATATCAGTATTTATTTCAATGACCTTTTTATTATTTCAGAGCTTGGACAATTTTTGTACAAAGTACCCCATATTAGGTCATTTCGTGATGCAAACCCCACTCACACTAGTGTCAATGTCAGTAAGCGTCCTGTTTTTCGTCCAACTTCATGAACCAATAACTTTTATAACGTCATGCTTATCGGATAAAATGGTGTGGTTTTATGTTGCAGTTTTGATTATTTGTAAAAAAACCATAGTTGGTGAAAACCTTAAAGATTTTTAATTGATACTTGTTTATTTCACACAATGTTTTTCGTATAATTTTTATTGATTTCGTAACTTATAAGCCAAGATTTCGTTCGTGTTCAACTTAAATTTAATTATCTACTTTGACTAAAGAAACTTAACATGTAATTGCTTATAACTTGTTTTTTATTTGGAAAATGTTTTAACAGTTTTAAAAGCATTTTTGTTCTTTTCGTGTGATGTTATTATTAAAAATTTTGTTTATTTTAAAGAATTTAATTACGGTGTCAGGGATCGATCAATAAGTCCAACACAGTTTTTCAACATGACAGGAAACACCGATTGTCATCAGTACACCTCTCTCCTCAGGGGCCTTACTTCTAGTCGAATGTTCCCTTATGTTCATTTAGATGTTAAAACGAAACACTAATGCATTAATGCAAGATGTGGTTTGTAAGTCGCATGATTAATGGAAATTGCAATAAAAGTGATTAAAAAGTCTCACGAAAGCGATAGGTATTTTTTAACCAGAAATTATAACGCCAACAGTAATATTATTTTTCCGCAAGTGTTTTGATAAGCCGTTAGTAATAAGCAGTTTAGTATCAGAATTAGTGACATTTTCGTTCGTGTGCCATAACCCAGTTAATGAATTAGACCTCGGTTATTTTCAAATCTGCAGCGTGGTCAACGGCATCCCAAAATTGCCTTGACAAGAAATTATAAAACTTGTAGATTATGGGTGGGACAAAAGCGAGTGAACACAATGCACAAATTACATAAAGAATATAATAAATATCATCATCTAAACGACAAAGGTGACGATCAGACGCTTCCACCATTCTAGTCCCGGACAAAGCCATCATCATTCCGGCGCCTGTTATTATATTTAGCCGAAATAAAATGTAAGCCAGCAGCAGTGAATGAATGAAGTTCCAACAGACTGCTAGTACGGAGACTTCAGTCGTGAAAACCGACTCCTCCGCCGCTGCCTCAGTGTCCATATAGTGCTGGTTAAACACTTCATCTTCGTGCTGAAATTTCGTGCTATCCAGTTCTCCATCGTAATTGAAGGGTAAAAAATCTTCCAGTGTAGTCCAGTGACCTAGATTGTCAGCAACCCAAATTTAAATAATTAAAGTGTACTCTGGTTTTTTCTCTTGTTTAATATTCAGTACATGCAAAACTACCTGGTAATAATTTATCGATCGCAACTGCTTCATGACCTTCACAGTGGGGTCCAGCAGATCTTTCCACAGTCTTTCCGTTTAACAAAATGCTACACGCGCAGGGGGTTATAATTCTTAAGCTCCCGTACTGAACGTCATCAGTCACGTTAATCACTTCGTGATTCGGACATTTTATGGTCAAGGAATTTTTTTTTAAATGAGTAGCAACGAAAAGATTTGGGGACAACTTTGATAGAACTGCCTCCTTTCTCTTAAAACAAGTCATCTTGCACGCTTCCCGAATCTAAATTATCAAGTGAATTTAAGTTTACTTCATTTGTTATTTCCGTTTTATTTTATGCAAGTAAAGAAAGTATTAAGTACCTGAGACACTGTACTTGAGGAAAGTAAGAGCGTCAGGCAATAAGCTTCTGCGCTGTCGCTTTCAGGTGGAACACGACAACGTTTGGTTTGATGTATGGAGCACTTTGTCTCATCCAAAGACTCAAGGGGGTAAACTTTATTATTTTTGACATCCTTGATGATGTAGCGAGCATTAGATTCCAAAGTGCAGGTCAGATCTTCCCAGCGGAAAAAAATATTCCGATATTCAAATAGTTTGTACTGAGCTTGCTTATGAACCAGCGGTATACTGATGATCGTGATTCCACCTAAAGAAAAATTTCAAAATTAATTTTTCATTACTTTTTTATGAAGTTAAGCCATTAAAAGTCTATACCATTGCTGTCGTAGATGCAATGGGCACATTTCGATGTGTAATAATTTTGTATTTGGTCCAGGGTAATAGCCAATCGCATGTCAGAGGGAATCGTAGCGGCCACTTTCGCTAACTTTTCCGCCAGCAGGTTTGGAGGCAGCAGTAGTGGACTTGAGATGTTATAAATTGCAAAAAAAATATTAGCTATGAATTTGAGAACGTGAAATACTAACCAAAATACTAGTCATTTGTTTCATACGCACCTGAGATATCCAGAACGACATAGAGCATCCGCATGCATGAGACTGAAGTAAATCCCATAGGTAAAAACCATGGTGCCTAAATCAGAAAGTAACTGCTGACTTGCAATATGTGAATCTTCCACGGTACTTAAATCCATCTTATGTCGAAGTACATCATCTTGAAGCTTCTCTGTAATTTTCTTTACTTCGGAGGCGTCTGCGGCCATGTCTGCAACGATTTGTCTGGTTGTGGATTCAAATTGACTGACCCTAGTTGACAGGTCAACAAAGGATTGATCTGGACTTGTAGCTTCTAGTGTCGCTAGAAATTTTGCTATTCCTGTTTCACCCATAAACAAGTTTTGAATAAAGTCAAACAAATCATCAACTCCGAATGCAGCAGCTGCTCCAATAAGCATGGGCTTTACGTACTGCACCCAGCGTTTATTTAGTTTGTGATCGGTTTTAGTGTTATTGATGATGGGTCTCCTGTCTTCAAGTCTGGATTGCAAGTCCGCGTACCAAAATCGTCCTGCTTTTCTTATTGTTGCATCGTCCGGGGGATCCAGTTTAACTTCTTCTTCCGTTATTGCACGATACGATGTCTTAGGAACTGCGACGGTTGGTAATTCCTCAATAGTAAGTCCATACGTAGTTCTAGCTTTGTTTAGAAGGGTCAAGACCTCAGAATTATGTTCCATTATATTATGAAGGTGGGTTGACAGTGCGCATGATTTTTCAGTTGCTCCTCTTGGGCATGATCTTACAACTGACGCTGGTGGTTCTGGCAAGTCTTGTTTAAAAAAATGTTCGGTAGTTTAATATAATAGTTTGGTCTAGTATTCAAAATAGTGCTTCAACAGGAAATAAATTGCTTACCAGATATAACATGATGATATAGCTCAACGTCATTGTAAATGGTGACACCTTCGACTGCCTTGATGAAAGCGCCTCTACTTATGACTACAGGGTAACTTTCACAGTTTCCAGTTGAATAAACCGTTAGTAAAACTAACAATGGGCTTAAGAAATAGCCCATTTTGAAATTAAGTTTGCACAAAATGTGTATTATTTCTAGTATTTCAGCAACTTAAAAGTTTCTTTTACTTCTACGATAAAATATTAGCTTCTTTCGATCTTCAACTTTCTACTGACTTTGTTTTTTGCATGCGTACGAGAAACAACGTACCAAAAAAGCGAACATAAAACCGTTCTTTAAAGAAAAGGTTTAGAAGATCAATAAAAAAGCTGACAAGAGGATGATATCTAAAAATAAATGTAACATGCTTTGTCGTAAGCCTAAAGATCACGTAGGGTTGGAGAGTATTAGGATTTCGCCTCACAGATTTTGCTTCAAAATGATACTACTTTCTAGCATGCGCATCACAGAAGGGGGACGTGGGGGATACCATCCCTTCGTAGTTGAGCTACATGTTCTTTAATAACAATAACATCTCAACAGTATATTGAAGGTTACAGTTTCAAACCTTTAAATAGGGTTGATACTATGATAAATGTATTTATAAGTCATTTTTCAAATATCAACTTAATCTTAAAATACCACCTCGTTCATAATATCAGTTTTTGGACCAAAAGAAGAAAAATTTCAATAGTGTAGATTAACCTGAAGTAAAAACTACTCTGAAAAATGTTTATTAAGGTTTTGGCATTTAATCTTAGCCCGTTGGTCCAGTGTTGTGTCATGCGTTTGAGCCCAACTTGTGATTTCATTTATTATTCTCTTATACTTTATGTTTCCTTATGGAATCCTTTTTTATTGATGTCAATTCTTAAACCGACAATCTTAATTACTGGACCCACAGGGTTTTTGTTATAAATTTTTTTTTACTCATAATTTGCCACACCTAAAAGTAAAAATACAAAAATGAACATCGTTAGGAAACTCTGTATGCTGTATATATTTGTGCTATAATATATGGGGTAACGTCTCCCCTGAAAAATGTTTGTGGCGACGCCACTGCTTTCTAGACTCAGAAAGCAGTGCAGAATGCAAAGGTGGATAAAAGTAAGACATCCCATTCTCATGGATTATGTGCTTTCAAATCTTGCGTTTGTTTACATGTATTGGATAAATCCCAACTGTCTTTTTTATTATACCTACTCATGCATAAAACACATTAACACATGTAGTTCTTGAGAAATAAACTCTTGGGAATTCATTAGGATCAAACAAGATAACTAATTTATTACTAGATTACGAAATTACCGAAAAGACATACATTAATAGTAATGAGGGCTTTACTTCAGCTGTCACTGTTTCTACCCGCTTTGCTGGTAAGTTTTGTTCACTTTATAATCAATATAAAAGTTGTATTTTTTCCTGATTAAAAGTTTCAGGCACTCCATAATTCCACGAGAAATGTTGTTCACCGTGAAACGACTGAAATTAGGTAAAAACATCCCTCATTAGGTTTAATTTATTACAAATCTCTGGTTTCTAAGGAGTTATTTTTATAACAGTCGGTCTCGAATGGGTCCTTACGTGTTAATTCCTGCCAGACGGAAAAGTGAACTGGATTCTAAGAGTTGTTTTCATGTGGGTGGTGAATGCTTAAAGTAAATCACGGTTACTTTAGAATGCTATAAATTGTCTTTATTATTTTACTTTTTGAAGCAACCATTCGCATTTTTGAAAAGGATCACAAATAAAAAAGGAGCATCTTTGGATCCAATGATTGTAGCAAGTACGTAACTTTAATAATATTTTATAATCATAAACCTGACTGTCTTTATTTTTAAAAGAAATGTGGATGAAGTACAATCAACTTACTCCAAACATGACATTTTTTGGGGCGCCGGAAACAATATCTGTCTTCCGAGAAGGACAAACTTTAAATGTTTTGGTTGACACAAATTATTCAGTTAACCGATTTATACTGCGAAATTTAAGAAATGGTGAGATTAACCTGATGTACAAAACAGAAGATGAGATGCTGAAATACTTGGCTACAGATGAGGTAACCGATGAGTAACATTACCAAAAAAATTCAGTATAAAATAAAAAAGTTTTTTCTTCAGCGATGGAAATTTTGGGAAGTATTGGAGTGCCAACATCTCCTCTTCTATCTTTCGAAGACATTCGGAGCTTACAGGGCCTCCTTTTTTGTCATGAAAAAAGGTCATTCTGCAAGTGAAGATGAGGCAATAAAATTCACCGGTGGCTTGGCAGGTTTTTATAAAGTTTAATGTACTTCATACGTACAGACAAAATTTGCTAAATATTTCAAGTTTATAGTTTTCTTATGAATAAACATCCAAAAAATTAATTGAATTAAAAAAATAATTTGTCGTTCAGTTAAAATTCAAAATTTTCAAAACATAAGTACTAAATACATATTTTAAATGGAGGGTACTCTTTCAAAGTGGGAAAAGTTGGGCAAAGATGGTAAAGTGATTGCTAGTGCACTTTATGAAGCTTCTGAAGGAAAAGTTACCAAGTTAGCGTCTCGAGAGTGGCATGACAAGTCAAATGTGTGGGCAAAAGCATTACAAATTTTATTCCCTGGTCAACCTACTGATTCCAGAGACGCCTTTCTTCTGTGGTCATTATGGATTGGGGAAAGAAAAGGAATATATGTAAGTAATCCACATTTAAGATGAGAAAATGTATGTGTCTTTTTATGCAATATTTTGTCAGACTCATTACGAAACACTGCGTGGTAAGCCGTTTAACCGAAGCCAGAAATCAACTCAAATCGAGGGAAGTAAAACCGAAAGTCACTGCTTTTGTCAGCGTTCCTACAAAAGGGTTAAAAATGTACCCATGATCCAATGCGATGCATGCAAAAATTGGTATCATGGTCTTTGCCAAAATGTGAAACCGGAGGAATACGAAGGAAGTCAGCAGTTTGTGTGTGAAGTTTGCAGTGGGGCGTCAGTCATCCCTCCAATATTTAGGGAAACACCACAGTCGTCACCAGCAAGTAAGAAAACAATCCTTTTTTCGTCAACAATGTAAAATTTGATGACATAAAAAATCAAAAGATCAAAAAATGTTGAGATATTCTTGCGTCTTGATTTGTGTAATTATAGCTCAGTTGTTATCATCTGGTAAAGGACATGAAGGAAGTAAACATGAAAAAGTATCGTCTGGTAATAAAATACCATTGAATATTTAAATTTAAAGAAATATGAAAATGTGCACTCTAATTAGGGACCGAGTACAAATTACGTAATCCCTGATGGGTAGCTCTGGGCCGCAATATGAAAGAGTGCACCATTTATAGGTGGTTGGGCAATACAAAGTTTATATATTTTAGATTGGTTAATTTGTACGCGGTCCCTTACTGCTTTGAAGACTATTATGTAGGTATGCTTTTCATGGAACGTATTATAATCTTTTACATATTTTTGTTATTATTCATAGGTAGCCTTAAACCAGAAAATGTGCAAAAAAAACCAGAGACATCACCTGGTCTTACTAATTTTGTAACGCCCAAATTACTTAAGAGCAAATCCAGTGCTCGTATGTCAGGCTTATTTAAGGGAATAGGTAAGAATCTGAACTTAAACATGAGTATATCGCAAGCATAAACTTAATGGTGTCCATTAATTACGATACTTATAGACCCAAAACCACCTATGGAAAACAATGGTACGGAAGAAATCGCGACAAACAAGTCGTCTGATGAAGAAGATGACACTTTCGATAATGACGAAGACCAAGACAGTGATGCAGCCGAGTTCAGCAGCAGGCATCATGATCGCGAGGACGAAGACAAGTGATCTAAAAATAATCTTTTGTGAAAAAATATCCCCATTTTCAGAGCGTTTGGTTATCAATGTTAAACTCTGAAAATATGCTATACCACGCATACACCTACACACACACTATAAATCTACACCACTATAAATCCTACACCACTATAAATCCTACACCACTATAAATCCTACACCACTAAAAATCCTACAGCATTATAAATGCAAATCATTTTTATTATGCTTATTGTTATTATGCTCTTATAATTTTTAGCAACACTGATAATGAAAGTGTCAGTTTTGTACACGAAGTTGATTCATCATTAGTCCTCGAGGACGAAATTGAACAAGAAGCAAGAAAACAGGATGCAGGTCGATATAACGGTTTATTAATGTGACTTTAATTTGCCATTTATTTAATACACAGCCATTACCTGTTTTAGACAATGCTAAGCTACCCATGTCGAAGCATTTTGTGTCATCAATATCACTCAACGTCCTTGATGATGAAGGTTAGATTAGAAATATAAATATTAAAGAGTTATGCAGAAAAATGATGAATGTTGATGCGTTTTTTTCAGAAGATGACTTTGAAATAAAAAATCCGGTTTCCCCTAAAAAAAGTAAGTGATAAAGTTTACTTTCTATCAAAATGGTTTGTCTAATTTATTAAGTATATTTTTAAGGCCCAGATGCTACTAAAACTGGCCCTGAAAGCGACAGTGAGGATAATGAAGATGAAAAACAAGCAACACATTCTGACGATGAAGATGAGGACGAGCGTAGATCGAAAGATGTCAATACAGAGGACAACTCAGACAAGCAAATTTCCGAAGACGAGAGCGGTGAGTTATCATAATAATTGCGTTTTTTACATCAGCTGCACTTGTTTCTTTGTTTGAGTAACCTACCTATCCTATTAATTTTACAGAGGTTATTGACACGTCAAGTTACCCAACCGAATTTCACAAAAGTATGCCTTTCAAGATGTGGAGGTCAATTATCAGAACAAAAAAAGATGACGAACTTGCGGCTGTGGAACTGAAAAAGGAAGGGAAAAAAATTCCAACCTACACCTATGTCAAAAATTTTCGGATCGACAAGGAGTACACTAATGTTTTCAGTGAAATATTTGACACTTTCAACCGTAAGTTACGATCCATGATTTTAATAATTATTATATAAAAATTTATCAAAAAAAAATTATTTTGTAGATACATGCATAATGGGTTTTAACAACAAAAGGCTTAGACCTGATTCGGTAAAAGCTGCTTTTTTTCGAGCTTATGGAGAATGTACAAAAAAACCAAGGGACTGCCCAGCGAAGTACAACTTCTACATTTTGGAAACTCCAGATGTAACAACTGTAAAAGATGTCGTATTGCATATTGAGTAACTTTTTGTTGTAAAAATTATTTTAAAATTAAACTTAGTCGTCCGGTATTAGGTACAGCAAAGTTTTTTTTACAGCCTTATGTCAGATTCTGGTCCGGTTCATCGATACGGAACGACAGGTCACAGACGACATCATGGAGATATTTTACATAAGGTCCGAAATGAGCTGAAGACCAACAAAGCAGCCACGGTCAGAAGTAACTTGATGCTGAAAGCTGATCAAAAGTCCCTAGAAACAGGGAAACTAAACGTCTGCAAAACTTTAACAGCGTTGAGGCAGTCCAGGGCAGTGGTTAGTAAAGTTAATTATATTATATAGAGAGTATGATTTATATTTTGAATTATTCAATCACGGGTTTCCCAGTTAAACATTTATGTAGTGGTCGTAACGAAAATTATTCTAATTGAAATTTCAATTTGTAGAAAAAGAAAGAGGATGACCATGATGCAGATCCAGTTAAGGATATTTTAGCTACCAAAGTTGAGCAGGTTGCATTGTTCCCCGATAAAATACTGCCCGGGTACGTGCAGGAGGTCTCAGTGTTCCCTGTTAGAATCATCATGTACACCAAATTGCAATTTGACTTATTGCTACGAACGACACGGCGGTTTGGTCCAAGAACATTACAGGTAGACTTCACTAAGAGGTTTATGTGGCTAGTGGAATAAATTCAATTTATCTGACACATGTATTCTTCTTCCTTAAGCTTGATGCCACAGGTACATTGACTCGTAATTTGAAGAGCCCATACGACACTAGAGCGGTTCTCCTGACCACTATAATTATGCGAAGCCCTAGCCTCGGGGAACAAGTATTGCCAATTGCAGAGATGCTCAGTTCTGACGGCACCGTACCAAATATTTCTTATTTCTTAAGAAAAGTTCTTGAAAGGTCAGATACAATAATTAATCTATGAAGTATTTATATTTGCTGCTTTCAATAGAGTAGTTTGATGAATGTTGAATGATCATTACATTTGATGATTGTGAAATTTTCATTTATGGATGATCTTACCGAGATGATAATGTTGTATTGTTATTTTAAATTCAGCTACCGCCAAACGTGCAATGTTAAGGCTCCATTCTATGGAATTGAGAGGCTGGAAATAGATTTCTCGAAAGCCAATGTGGCTTCAATTATTAGAATATTCTCGGGCGTGTCTGTTGCGGAATACATGGACCAACTTTGGAAGGCAATGATAGGAAAACTAGACCCAAAAACTATTTTCCCAGTTCACGTAGGTCATATTTTAAATCTTTAGATACTGACTGTACAATGATACGACTTCCCGATAAATCTCACAGCCTTGTCATTGTGATATGCATGTCCCCATTTCTCTTCCAAACATGCAATATAACACACACATTTCCTTTCTTGTTCCAAAACTTTTCCGAGTTTGATGACAGACATGTCGTTTTACTCACATGTATCCCAAGTCATACGTCGCAAAGTTCCGTAATTTTATCTTTATAATGTTTCATTTCTACACATCCTTTCCCCACCACCAAATTTTACAACCACAATCAATATTTATGATGTTATTATTCTGTTATTCGAATGATTAGGTGTGCAGATTCCATGTTACCCGTGCTTTGGAGTCCTACGTCACTGAAGGGGTTGGGGAGCACCCGGATGCAGAATCCAACCTAGTTGTCAGGAAATGGATACATAGATTTACCCATGCTCATGACCTATGGGATTTTCATCGTCTTTGTCGTGACGCAGCATTTCTTTTTGGACAAATGTACGTCACACAATCTCTGCACGATTGCATCGATGGGATTGACGAACCTACCTTAAGAGGAGGTCAACCACCGTGGCATAATTTTATGTTTGAAGATGCCAAAAACCTTGATGTTCAGTTTTACAAAAGGTCACCGTTTGGAAGCTATGCAGATGAAGTCTTCACACAAATGGAATCAAGAAATAAGTCACTTGGAACATCAGGGAAAAATTATCAGTTTAACCCTTTGTATGACCCGGTGTTCTTACGAAAACTGAAACTTCACTACATGCCATATTTTCCCATCGCTTCCCATGCCGTGTTAGAAGTCACAAAGGTCAAAACGACTGGAGACACAACAAATGCTATAGAGCAATATCATGGTCTGTTAAAAACCAACATATACGAAGGTGAACTACGTGAGGCAATCCCAAGATTTCTACGCAAGCAAGGCAATTTTATAAAATGTAAGTCGAATTAATGTATATACCCAACGGTTCTTGGTTCATGTTTATTCCATACTAATTTTTGTGTCTTACAGCAAGCTGCTTCACACAAATAGCAGCGCTTGCCAAGTTTTCTCGCCGTAAACCAAAGACTAGCCAACCAACCGGTGACCCTTATAACCAAAATGATGATGATGAAGGTCACGCTTCAGAAGATGAAGAGACAAAGGAGAAGAACAAGGGCCTTTCATCGTCACAAGGAGAAAATCCAAATAAAAAAGGTAGTCATTAAATAACCCATATACAATTAAAAATACAATTCTGTAAATTCTGCTTACTTTGTAGTAATTTGATGATAACATTTAATATTTACAGGAAGTCAAAAATTAAGCGTTACAAGGGATTTGTTTGGGAACAAGGACGAGGTTCCGAAAAACAAGGAATTGGACAGAAAATCTGACGACGAAGGTACTATTAAAAGTAAATTTGTGTTATTTTTTGGAATAAATAATACGGGTCTTTTTCATTCTAGTGTCCGGTAAAGCCAAACAAATTACAACAAAGTCAAAGTCTACCAAAACTCTGAAGTTTCCTTTTGACAAATCATGTAATTCTGTGACAATAAACTTGATTATATCTCTAAAGTCTTTAATAGCTCTTTGATGCTGAAAATGCTAATCGATGTTTTTTATTCTTCCAATCCATAGTCATTTCCCCGGATAGTGATCGGGACGATTGGAGGTCTAAAAGCCAACGAAAACAAGGAAAATTAGAAGTTCAGCATTTTGACGTGCCATTGGTGAAGTGGGGTGGTCAAGTCAAATTAAATAACGAGACATTTCCTGTTTCTAACTCCTGCGCAATGGACACTACTCTGCAAATTTTGGTTGCTCTGTACATGAAAAACGAAGATTTTAAAGAGTTCTTGGACGAATCTGCAAAGAACTTGCAAATGGAAAGCCATATTAAGAGGGTCATTTCATTACTAATGAAGAATGATATCAATAATGCAAAGACTATTTGGATGGTGGACGTTTTGGGCCTCTCGCGAAACGAAATCTTGGTAAACACTTTTCATTCAGAACGCGAATTTGGTTGGGAAGCCTTCAAGCATTGGTTTCCTTCAAAAAGATATTTTCATTGCTCCAATGATAAATGTGGGGGAAATGCAGACAGTGGTTTTTGGCCAACAGAAGTAGAAACAATACTTGATCTTCGACCATATTCGGTGGATCATTTTTTATGCATGGTGAATAGAGACTTCTGCGGAGGCGCTCCTTGTACTGCATGTGAATCAAAGCTAAGGGTTCGTGTGGAATTTAGCTTTAATAATATGCCTTTTATCATGTATGCAATAAATGAGAATGGACGACAAAAAAGTACTGAAAGGTACATGAGGTACACTCAAACTATTAAAGGGGAAAGGTACACCGTTTTTGCATACACCATTCTGGAAAATGAAGGCACATCGTCTGCTCATTATTTGGTAAAATTTGTTACTAACTACAAGAAAATAATTTACAACGGTTTATCAGATAAACCGAAGCTGGAATCTCAGCCAACAAACGAAATTGTAACTAGTGTATGGCTAGTTAGGTCAGCGTGAAAAGTAGCATGAATCTTTATTTGCATTGCAGATAGATTATCCTTTAACATGTGAAGCTGAAAAAATAATTTTAAGATACTAATCCACGAACGACTTATTTGTAATGCAATATTAATTTGAATAAAGCATTTAAAAATCATCAATTTTCTGTTATATAAAATCATTATCATATTATTTGGAATTTAGAACAAAAAACATTTTTTAAATTTCATTTTACGAGTTAAAAATGTCCTGGGTACATGTCATTGCTAAAAACAAATTTGTAGTTATCTTAAAATGTGTTTGTATATTAATATTTGTGGCGAAGCTCTGTAGTTAGGTTAGGCAATTCCGTCTGTCTGTCCGCACAATTTCTCAAAAATTACTTGACCTACAAAGACTAAACTTGGTTTACAGGCACCTCAGATCAGTATCCACTATAGGATTGAATTTCAGTCCTCCAGATCAACTAGATCCCGAGATATGGGGTCACAATGTTTAATGCATTTTAAATGGGGGAAATGGTGCAGTGCACCATCGAGTTGTTCAAGTAGATGTTTTGTCGCCACCACTGGCAATAGAACTGCCGTGGCAAGGGTGCTTAGCTTATAATCTAAAGGTGTGGAGGTTTGCGAGATCGAATCCAGGCAGGGGCTCTCAGTCTTTTTTTTGTTATTTTTTTTAAATTTTCCGTTGCATGAACTATTGAAAGGGTAGTTATTCAGACCCCTGGATCACCTGTGACCCGATGTATGGGGGTTTAAGGAGTTTAAAGGTATGTAAATGTTTTTTAAATAGCAATTTTTATAAATCGATGGGGGTATCAAAGTAGATCAACTTTTGTCAATAAACCAAGCGTATTATAAGTTCGCAAGCGCATAATATACACAGGAGTCGTATGCATCTACCCATTTGCTGCAATTCGGTAGTAACTTTTCAGAGTATGTAAACACTTCTAGTCCTTCATTAAAATTGAGCGTAGTGCAGGAGATGGTACTACACAATATTTATTAAAATTAAATTACGGCGTGCTGGAATTACGGCGTGCTGGAATTACGGCGTGCTGGCGTGCTGGAATTACGGCGTGCTGGCGTGCTGGAATTACGTTTCGTGGCGTGCTGGCCATTGGCGTGCTGGAATTACGGCGTGCTGGCGTGCTGGAATTACGGCGTGCTGGCGTGCTGGAATTACGGCGTGCTGGCGTGCTGGAATTACGGCAGTGGCGTGCTGGAATTACGGTGCCTAAAATCTGTGTTTACTGGGATGTTTAACCAGGTTAAAAGAAATGCCACTTTATTCTCTAATTCAACCACCCTCTCGGTTAATAACGATTGGTTAGATTCTAAAATCACTTCCATCATGGACAATTACAACTTAATTATCACTTGTTTCCTTGCCATTAACTTTGGATAAAGACTGAACATTTCTCGGGGAACTCAAGACAGTTAAAATTTACTTTTTTGTTTGGGTGGAAAATCAGCTGACAGCTTTGTCCACGTTCACTTGCAAAGTTGAGTTGCAAAAGGAAAACCGGTATGAACAGCTGGACATTTTTGTTAAGCTGACGTGTTCTGTGATTAGTTTAATTTTTTTGTGGTTACTGTAGTAATTAAATATTTAATGAGTACAAGTACAGCAATTAAATAATTTTAAAATGGTTGGCGTTGGTGCTTGTGGCTGTAAGCTTGGTGGCATCCTCAATATTTTGTATATTGGCTTGCTAACTACATTCCTCATTCTCACAACTGCGATTACATCACTATTTTCAAAGGTCAGTTAAATTATAATATTTAATTATTAGAATTAGTGGTTAATTTACTTACTGGTTAATTATGTTTATTTATTTGTTTTTAGGAGAAGACTGTGCGACTGAATTCCTCCGGAAAACGGAAAAGGACCCTGGCCTTCTTCCATCCATACTGCAATGCTGGCGGTGGTGGTGAGCGGGTATTGTGGGCGGCGCTTCGAACACTCCAGAAAACTTACTCGAGTGACCTCTACCACTTTGTAATATTCACAGGGGATGTTGGAGCAAGTCCGGAAGAGATTTTGGCAAAGTGTCGGAACAACTTTAATATTCATTTGGATCCGAGTAATTTGGAGTTTATATTTTTGGGAAGGAGGGACTGGATTGAGGCGACCCCATATCCGGTGTTCACTTTACTGGGTCAGAGTTTGGGATCAATGTATTTGGGATTTGAGGCGTTGGGAAAATTTAAACCGGATGTTTATTTGGACACGATGGGCTATGCGTTTACACTGCCGTTGTTTAAGTGGTGGGGAGGGAGTAGAGTGGGGGCGTATGTGCATTATCCAACGATTAGTACGGATATGCTGGGGAGGGTGGAGGAGGGAAGGAGTTTGTATAATAATGAGGGTGGTGGGGGGATGAAGAGGGAGTTGAAGTTGATTTATTACAGGGTTTTTAGTTGGGTTTATGGAAAATGTGGGGGATGCTGTGAGGTGGCGATGGTGAATAGCAGTTGGACGGAGGGGCACATTTTGGGGTTGTGGGGAGGAGG
>JAQIWN010000842.1:0-25997 GCA_034699025.1 Entomobrya cf. arborea Gr-Col-00668
TTAACAGACAAACAGTAGTACATTTGAGATAATGTTGATTGCTGACACACTGACTCCCTCCTCGATTTAATTAATTGAGTAGTTCTCACTTCTCGTTATCATCACGCGCAGTAGTCAATTCTGTTCAGGAAAAAAATGGCAGCAAATTCGTATTGTTGGCTTGTCAGTGTGCGGCATTGTTTGGTCTTTTTTAATTGCTTATTGGCTGATGAGAATTGTGTGTATGTGGCAAGTTTACTAGTTTACATTATTGCTACATTACAAACAAAGTGATTGTATATAAAGCCTACGCATAATATCACTCATTGAATATTGATAATGTTAAAAAGTAATACGATAATTACAATTACGGTAACAGTTAATAACTCAAAATATATATAGTACTTACGGCATAGTTAATGCGTAAATATATTTAAGATTTAAGATAGAACGCTGCTAGGCTTGTTGAAGCAATTGATCATGTCCTTACACTTAGATTACATACTGCTGTGCTGAGTTTGTCAATCCACTGCCACCAATCATTATACATTGCAAATTACAAATTTGAAATTTTTCTGTTTGCATGTCATTTATTTTTTCATTCTTAACCATTCATTAACGAGTAGTGAATGAATTTTACCCACAAATGAAATGAACAAATATAGACATAAGTTGTACAGAGTTTACGCAATTCTTTGAAACTGTATGCATATAATTATCTGAATTGACTGGTTGTAGAAATAGGTATTCTCAAAGTAGCAATGCTTACAATAGAATTTTTTTATTTATAGGTATAGATATCCCTGAAAACTGCAATGTTGTATGAAATGTAGGTAATGCTTAGGCATTGACACATGACATACGTAAGCAAAGTTTTGCAAAATTCCTTATTTGTATAATTACCTGTGGATGGGATTTGGATTATATTCTAACTAAATGAACATACAAAGCTAGCCATCAATCAAAAATTTGGAAAGCTTGATGTTATATTTGAACTGTGCATTTTATGAGTAAAACTAAAATAACTAAGTTTTAAACCGGACAGAGGAGAAGAAAAAGTTTAGGAGTCAACATACTCTTTATTATGACGACGACGCATTGGTGCAAAGAAGCAGTTTACTATTTACCATTTTCTATTTGGACAGTTTCATGCACACAAAGCCTATTATTCATTTTGTTGAGTGAAGTTAGTAGGTATTTAACGTGGTAGTTTGCAGTAGTCACTTTCTTAGTTATTTCTCTAAATAAAGTTTTCCATTTGTGTATGCTGTCAAACAAACTATTAAAATATGATACTTTCAGATTCATTTACTTGCAATAATAACACCAAACGCTCTTCTTAAATGATACGGCAAGTAAATAAGTGGATACTAAAATATTATAGCTAATAAGAAAAAATATGCGTGCTTATTGTCTAATAATGATAATACCTACAAGTCCATTCAAGGGACACCTCCAAATTAAACCCAAACTCTTTCAACTTTTTTTCTCATAATAATAAACACGAAATG
This sequence comes from Entomobrya cf. arborea Gr-Col-00668, assembly GCA_034699025.1. Classification (NCBI taxonomy): domain Eukaryota; kingdom Metazoa; phylum Arthropoda; class Collembola; order Entomobryomorpha; family Entomobryidae; genus Entomobrya; species Entomobrya cf. arborea Gr-Col-00668. The sequence goes on from JAQIWN010000842.1 coordinate 1,491, forward strand.
AAACTCATTGATGCATTACACATTATACTGTCATAGTCAAATTTAAGGGGTTAATAAGCTTTACTTTTTGGAAATTTGCCGTTATTGCTTGTCATTCATTATCATTCATCAGAAAATAAAGAGTGAGAGGCACGCATTATATTATCCTCTTGTAGTAAATTCATTTGTATATTTATATCATTAAGGTTAACTTATCACCATTCATATATATTTTTTTCCTTCCCACACCTTGATGCTTTATTTGAATTGAAAGGTTGGAATAATTAACATTAGTGTATTAGTGGCAAGCAGTAAAGCAATGATATAGTGTGATGAGCTTTGCCGTTGTAATTATTACCGTTTTAGTAGGGTGCCTTGTATTTTAAGCTACAAACTAATTCATCCACTTTCATAAGAAGGTATACATTTCAGTCAAACAAAAGTTGACAATGTTTCACAGTTATTTTACCAAAAATTTGGTGTATTCTTACCAAAATTTTTACTCCTTTTGAGCCTTTGATCCCAGCATCCTGTTGCCGACTGTGAGTATGGTGTATGGAGTAGTAGTACCAGTCAAAATGTCATGCCTTTTGCCTTACCTTTTGCGTTTTTCCCTCTTAAGTACTTTACCTTTTGTTAGCATAAAAATCCGTTCCTATTGTGTTGAAAACAATACGTTGGGACATTTCATGATGCTGACAATAAGTTTACAAACAAGTTTCAGCTTGTACGATTTATCTTGCAACAAATTGAGTGAACACTTCTATTTCCACAACAAAACCAAAGGGTTAAACGCGACAGTGGTTGGTAGGTGTTGACAAATGATAAATGTGGTAAAGCACGGCTTGAAAGTTTATATTATGGTTTAATACGATAGCATAAAGCAAGAAATGGACATGTCTCTTGTCTCTGTTTTGACGGCGTGCCATACCTTTTCAACATCGATCATCATCGTTCATTTTTCTTTTCCTTCTTTATCGGCTAAAGCATTCAATCGGCTGATGATTGTCAATTGTGAGAAGGCGTAAAGTAAAAACCATAAATAGATCTACTTTTACTCATTGTTGTGTATAAACAGAAGAAAAATCATAAAGATGAAACCATATTTAAAATCGGATTTGACAGGTGAAAAAAAGAACCGTGTTCTAAGGTTAACCTGACAGAACGAAGCACTCAATTTTCAACCAACCATATTTATACTTTTACCGCACAGCATACATCAGTCAGTCGAGGTTGTCAAATCATGCACAAAGAAATTACTTTTAACGCTTTAAAGACATTTTTTTCTTGATTCTCGACAAATTTAGTTTTTTTTTACCATCATGGGAAATTAGGACTTTGGTCTCATGTTTCATGAATAATTAATACGGTATGCCTGCACATTGTGTAGATGCACCATTAACAAACTCTCTTGTTTAACTTATCCGTGATCCAATAATGCTCTGAAAAGTTGACCAAAGTCGATTTCCCTATTTGTTAAGAACACGGCAGCGTCCCAAGTCTTAATGATGATTATTATGATTACAAGATAGAATATAGAATAGATAAATTATCTATTAGCATACAACATGCATACCTTCTATGCAATAACACTAATAACAGTACATCAACAATAAGAAAAAGCAAGCACAGTTTTACCACACACTACACACTAATAATATCTCGGCCACCGTGATTGTTGTCTAGTCTGCTACATTGTAACATTGAATAGCATCTTGTTCCTCATCGTCTCGTATTACGTAGAGAACTCAGTCACGGATAAACTTACTTAAGTCGTCTTCATTTTTTGTGTCATACTTTACTTTTGTTGACGCTTCCCTACTGTCTGTGTGTGTGTCCTTCTCTTCTTGTCTAAAGAATGTAATACCAGTGCAGTGCAGCTTGTTTGTAGTTTGTACCCACTAGTGTCATGTTGTGTGATATATTAGATTACTTTGTAGCAGTATTATCATCACCATCATGAGTTTTTTTCTGTTCTTTTGTAAGAAAAAAAAATGAAATGGTCATTTTGGTTGCTGAAGACATTGATTAGTATACTAACTCTGTGTGCAGCAACAGCGGTGCATGATACTGAACTACATTGTAACTGCATCAGGTATTAAATTATTTGAATTAGATAGAAATGCTAAAGGTAAAGAGTACTTGTTCGTGCTATTGTATCAGAAAAACTATATAATAATATGTTGCATTAGAGGGAGCATTATGGTCGGACGGAGTGGAGTTAAAAGTGGGTCGGTTTGATGGTTGATTGTTAAGTATGATGGCCACACTTCTGATGCGTAAAGTGCGGGATATTCTGCACTTTGCTCTGCACCACTACTTTGTGCATTGTTACCACCATCAATGCAATGCTTGTTATTGTTAAATGAAGATGGTATTATGTTATGTTGTTGTCACGTGGTAAAATTTCCCAGGACGATGTAATGACTAGCCCTAATTTCTCACAATGCTGTATTCTACCTCTTGCTTCGTCGTGTGTTGCCTCGGCCTGCCTCTGATATAATGATGATATGATAATTATTCTTATTTTTTTTACTTTTTTATATTAAAAAATAAACGGTTACTACTGTGTTGGTAATTTGTCTACTAAGCAATTATTAACAATTTCAAAGGAATGTATGTATTTTTTATACATCTGCACAGCAATGTAGCTTTCTAGAGCTTTATAAGTCACGTATTTGCATTGCAATGATTTTTAAGTGGGTTGTGTTGTTTCATCCATTATATTATAACTATTGTTTAACATCTACATACCTACTTTTCGTCACAAATGTTGTAAATTAGTATAACAATTTTGTGCAAAAAAATCCGGGTAATTAAAGTCGGAAGACAACAATGTAACTATTTTTTATAGCATTGAATGAAGAGCAAACGTGCAAACATGCCGTAACTCATTACAAAGTATGCAATAATTGTCACAATCGATGACAATTGAGATAAACTTGTGAAGCTGGTTTAAACTCATAATTTCAAACATACTTACGCATGCAAAATAAGAAACGCAAAACTCAAATGACTTATTGTTCTAAAAATGTTACTTTTAGCTAAAATACACATTATAATTATTTTTATTGACAGTTTAGTTTCATACGTAGTAATACATCATTCCAATAGGGACATCCATAAATTATCATTCTTACATGACAATACATAACTGTAGCAAAAAATTGCTCGCTTATCCATGATTCATATATTTGGCAAGTTACTACTAAAATTTACTACATTGGATTTTGTAGCTCATTTTTACAGACTGTGCTGCCCTAAGGCTATATACCTATAGGTCGATTTACATATATTATATGCCGATGTTCTTGGTCGCTGATTTCTTCGACAGGCGGTCAGAATACTACCATCCGCAACTACCGTTTGTGCCCGTCCCGTGATCTTTTATTTTTAAAAAAACCTAGGTGGTTACGTTCAGTAGCATGAACAATTGTTCATCGCAGAGGCTGTGGTGAACAGAATCGGCACGAGAGAGAAAGAAAACGGAAAACTGATTTCATGCTACATGCACATAATTTCTCGCTTTCTTCGGTCATTCGATTATTATTATTATTTCAGTAAAGCCAATGTAAGACCAAGTTTTTTTATTTACAAAAAAAAAAAATGTTCAAAAGTTCGGGTCATTCTATCTTTTCATTCGTGCCAGAAATAATTCCTATTATGCAGATAATCATATCACACTTATTTAGCTTGCTGAGAAGAGACAGTTTTTTTACAAAGATGAAATAGTTGAATTCGATTTGCAAATCTCATTGTTTACTTGGGGAAATCCAAAGTAAAAACTCAACCTGATGCTTTTGCATATATTGGTTATATTCCACGTATTTGCCCTACCTGAATTCGCATTTAATTAGCACACCAACTATTGAAGGAGTAGGCGCTATATTTGGTCGTTGCTGCCTAAAATTATTTCTTGAATTTTATCAGTAAGCTGCTTACTGTAGTCCCTTCCTGTTACAGGTGTGAATTTTACACCTGAAACCTAGCAATCAAGATACCTGGCGTGGTTGATTATGTATATTTTGCATATCTATGTAATGTACTTTTCAATTCAATAAACAACCCATGTAAAAATACACAAATGTAATGATTGGTTTATTTGCTCAGCATGATTTAAAACACCGATTTTTTCTCTGGATTGTAATCAAAAAGGTGAACAGGTAGGAGCGAAAACCAACAGATAGTTTTTCTCCTCCGCAAAAAAGTACAATACAATTCCATTAACGAAATGCTGCGTATATACAAAATTACAAAGTGAAGTGATAATAAAATTGTTTTTCTTAATGCTATTGGTGTAATACGACTCCAGCTAATGCCATGTCACTTACTGCACAGCAAATGAATACACACATCCTACACACTAAAAACAAAAACACATTTCTCGAATATTCATCTCTAAATGGGCAACTCAACTTAAAACTGATTTACTTGTATTATCTTGTTTGCAACTTGCTTGTAGAAAACGATGGAGGTGGTAAAAGTGATTTAGATTTGGAGGTTAAACTTATAAAAAGTTTTGCGTGAGCGATCCAACCCATTCACACTTGCTATTTTTTATTATCACCGGCAAACACAACTACAACACAATCAAGTTGAAGATGATTTTCAAACGATATTTATTATTATCTCTTGTGCGCACTGTCATCATTCACTTTTTTATCTCATTCATTCACTTACAGTCGTTTCATGTCTTTTGTTTCTACCCTGTAATTGTAGTATTGATCAATCATCAGACAAGACAGTATACTCAATACAAATTGTTAACATGCGTATATGAATTTATGGCTGATGGTTGCGGTTTTTGCAATATAGTTTAGCCCACTAAAGCAAAAATACACAAGTGAAAGAATTAAGAAGAACAATAACTCGTTTTTTATTATTTCTGGCATTTATTGCCCACCGACGGTTCATTTTTACTTGCATCACTTTACAGGAGTTTTGCATTTTGCACTGCATCATATTAAAATTTAGCTTTACAAATTCAACAGCATCATTATATTTATCCCAACCACCAGCCAAGCGTATCCGTATCACACACGTTCCACTTGTTGTCTATGTAATCGGAGGATTTGAATATAAATTAAAATTTGGCAGCAAAAACGATTGGAACAATAGAAAAAACATCCCCTTACAAATAAAACTGAGCTTCAATTGTTGGCAAAATAGCAAAGAGGAGGGCTCAAATCGTAACTTTGTGTGGAGTAGTAAACCCAAATGAATTGATATTACTATATTGGTACGGGTTCATCGGACTGTTTTTTTATCATATCATATCTTAGATTTGATTTTTCAAAACGAAATCAGTCCACTCGTGAATTTGTATTTGATATGGACAGCTGTGCCTTGAAGCACTTTCGTTTGTAAATTTAAAACAAGAAGAATAGCGACATCGCAAGGTAAGGCAAGACTACCCTATAAAAATTAAGCCCTACAACTAACGAAACTTATTCTCTTTTACTCTCTCCGCTTTACTGATAAAATTGAGATACGTGATATATTAGAATACCTAAATAATAAAATAGGTAGAACTAAAAGCACCACCACCAGTCCCATCTCCCTCCTCTACTCATGCACATCTTTGATGGCTTAGCTTAGAGCTCTATTTATTTGAATTCTTGAAAGTCAGCATGAATGTGCACAATATCAAATCAAATTCACACCCAGGTCAAGTCTTTATGTTTTTATAAGACCCTTTATCCTAATATAGAATTAAAACATGGTTTTCATACGAATTCTCTCTTGATTTTGATGCTTTATCATCGTGGTCGCTTGAAAACGAGATTGTTTTTTATGAAAACTTGTGCAGTGTACAGCGCAGCTTGAGAATATGATGATCAAAGACGATGATTACCAGTATTGTACGTACCCCGTACGTACGTACATACATCCAAATTGTACACTTATCAATAGGGTTTTGAATTTTTATACTTGGTTTATGTACCTTTGACATATATGAAGCGTACAGTTTACTTTTTATACATATTGTTTTTATTACCTTTACGAGTATCATCTTCTCTCGTATAAAATGCATATATAGATATATAGCGTGCTTGTAAATAACCAGTCACTAGACAAATCAAAGTTTATTCGTTCGTGTGTAAGATAAGAACAGAATAGCTATATGATGACGATTATATGTAGATGTGATCCTGCATATTGTATACTGCACTAGTTGCACTTTGATATTTTTAAGCACTAGGAGAAAAATGAGAAGATGAAACTTTGAAAAAGCTAGTATCCCACATTTATTATGTGTTTTCATTCTTTTTTATTTTTATTATTATGGACATTCTTATATTTTACACACATCACCAATCACCGTACATAAATTTATTTACAGTAATAGTTTCATCCCTCGGAGCGTGTCTGTCATACACAATAAGTCAAAGTCAACTTTGTATTTGTATTCATTTTCGTTCTCATAATAAAAGTCAAACTCGCCTAAGCCAGCTTTTTATGCGCGTAGTAAAAATATGTAGCCCGAGTTCAAATTGCTCAAAAGGTGTTTCGAGTTGGAGTGAAGATGCAGAGAAAAGTTATTATTTTTGGGCTATCATAGTAAAAAGTAAAACAGGCACAAAAGTGTCGTTGTTACTATTGCTTTATATATTGTTACGAGGCAAAATAATGATGGACATGATTACTATTTAAAGAGACAACTCTTCTAATTTTCTTGACGTTCAGTTAACAAGCCGATTCGCTATATGTGTGATGTGAGTAGTAATACTGGTATAAGTATCTCATCTCATGTCGTAATTGTTGTTTTAAAGGTAAACACACTTAAGTAAACGAAGAAGGAATTTAGTTAAAGGTACTGCAGTGACTTGCGCAAACATTGTCGAGCCAAATGTTACATTCTTGACAATTCATCTTTTCTTTGCAGTTAAGTCAAATAAATGTCATCTTGAAACAGGCTAATAGCTTCATAATACGATACTTCTTTTGTCGTAAAAAAGAATTTAAAATGCAGAAAAAAATATGTGCACTTGCTCATATAGAATAGATGTAAATTGATGATAGACATGAAACAAAAATGTGATACTAAGTTTGCTTGATTTATTAGCATGGTTTGACCTCCTAGTATATATTTTGGAAAAGAGGAGTACATGCAATATTATTTGCATCTTTATTGCCATTTGGGTGTCATTTAATGTATGTAGACGTGCGTCTGAATCTGGCTAATTCTAACATAGAAAGAAAAAAGCTTTCTTTTGCAGCAATTTCATTTGGTTTATTTGCTCTGCTTGTAGAATGTCAATATGCCACATCACCGAGCACAATGACAATACATAGAAAACCAATGAACATATTTGAGAGATAAAAATCATTGTTACCTACTTTTAATACTGCACTATGCAACATGCCGTGTCAAAGATCACCCCTGCAGAACGTTTTTCAGACAGAGGAAGGTTATGGTTAGTAGAAAAAAGCTGTAGGAAGATGCAAATGAATAGATGACATGGGTCGAAAACTGCTGTGGCTTGACTTCAATTTTTTATGACAATTTGATGATGGGAAGATTATTATTAATGATTTGACAGAGAGAGAGGACGGAAAAACATGCCAAGTATTAGGCCACGGGTGTTCATCACAAAATATTATTAATAGACAAGTGCACTATCATATCCATAGTTGTGATTGTGATGATGACTGGTGAAGTATAACAGTGTTGCCTTTCAGGATGGCACCTGGCGGGTAACATCTTAGGAGTGCATTTGACGGTGGCTGACCATATAGCACGGAAAATGCAGTGATTGTTGTAGATTTTGCATATGGTATAGATAGGCTAACAATGAAAATGGTAAGATTACTTTTTATGTTTTTATAGATCCTGTTCTCGCATGCTTATGAATGAGGAAGACTGTTCTGACTGTAGTGTAAATAGGTACAAATATCTCTCTATCACTTTGTATAGTATATTTGATTGTACTTGTGCATGTTATTATCGTATCAGCAAAACCCATCTCGCTTTTCATTTGCGAATGCTGATCATGTCCACTGATTGTGATTACTGTATGAAAACTGATAAGAAGTTTTATTTATATCCGTCCCGTAGTCCTGTCCTAAGTCAACTTTTATTTTGAAAGATGAGAAAGCCAGAGAGCGTGGGTGTCTTATATATTCTCGGCCTAGCCACAGGTGATTACTCTATCAATTTTATTATCCACTGGTTTTGCTGCGATGCTATTTTCTTATTTTGCGTTACTCTACTATGTAAAAATGGATGAACAGTTTTTCATTCAGTTAAATCTAAAAAAGCCATATGAAAATTACCGAATTGGGACAAATTGTATGTTTTGTATGTAAGTAATGTGTATTTATTTTACGACTTAAGCGTAGCGTAGTCAAACAATTCGCTAAATTTTCAGGACAATCGTACTGTAACTGCAAATACCATACCTATCTGTAAATTTTTAGAGATCGTAACTTACTCTTGTATCAACGGGACTGTCACTCTAAAAAAAGTTTAAAAAAAGAAAAAATATATTTTTAAAAGTTAAACAGTATGCTCCACAGTTATTAGACGCGTAAAGTGAGTGCTTTTTGTGTTTACTCTTTGCACACTTACACAGTTCTTGTGTTTTATGGCCCTTGTCTTTTCTATTTATCTATGATATCAGTAGCGTAACGACCTTTTTTATACCATGTCCCAATATAGCCCTGTCATCTCCATCTCCGAATTTCGCATGACTACTTGTCGTTGTAGCATATCATTCTGATTCGCTACTTTTTACTAACCTGTAAATTAACTGTACCTATTGGAATGACAAATTTTATTCCCCGACTTTGTATTTGCTGATCATTTAATTTACATTTAAAACAGTGCTTAGGCATTAGTCTTCTCGTATTGGTGATACTTCCTTTATGACGATCAAGGAAAAAGTGTTAAAGTGTAAGTATCATGTGAATTCATTCAAGAAAAAGGTTCAGAAAACAGGTGCAGGCAGAGTATAACCATCAACTATGATCACTATGATTGACTGGTTACTTGGAGCCTTTCACTTTAAACACAATATTGCCAACAGCGGTACAATACTGTTTTTCCTTGGATTAAATTAAGCATGTACCGTAATAATGGTGCAGTATGTGTTTGCAGGGAATTTCTAATTTATAATGATGAATGATAATAATACTTTGCAAGATGATGCAACATAATACGTACTACAACAAGTTTTCAAACGTAAGTGCAAAAAAATACAACGGACAGAAGACAACTTTTCAGGAAGGAATCTTCTTTTTCATTTCACTTACTTGACTTGTCTAGTGAGAGCTCTGAGACGGGACAGGGGTTAAGTTCACAATCCGTTCACCGTTGTAGCCTTCGAACAAAAGTTATTCCTTTCAATCGAATATGCTGATTGGTAAATGTACGTCATTTTCAACATGAGGAGAGTGGATAAAAATGAACATATCTAATTGAGCGAATAAAAATATTGAATGAAATGGAAGGAGAAGCCCTACAGTTTGCAATGTCTACTGTAATGCCAGCAATTCTTTTATATATTATGCTGTTACATGATTGTCTTTATAAAATGAAGCGAATTATTGAAAGAATTTTTCTTGAGTTTGACGATGATGATGATTACGAACTGCATTGTAGTTGTAGGATTGGCAAACTTGAAGAGAATATCAAAAAGCCTAGGTCAATAATAATGTTTGAGAACAATGTAAAGTCAGTAGCTTTGCAAAGGTGGTGGCAAGGCAAGAGTGCCTCTCAACAAACAGGCACTTGAGTTGAGACTGGTTTCTTCATCGTCTTCGTCTTCTTCATAAGCATAATATACTCATTTGATGATGATGAGGAGGACGATGGCGTCATCCTTTTTTATCATGATCACTACAACATCAACCTCGCCAACAATATTATTGGCAAAAACAAAAAAAAAAATGAAATATAATCAACGTGAAAATTATTATATGCACTTCCTCAATCCCCACATTTCATGCTGTGTACCGGGACTGAGCATTCTATAATGTGATATGTGATACGCCTTTGCTCACTGAAGTACATTGTTGCAAAATAAAAATGTACATGTCGTCTCTCTCTCGTCTCGTTATATTGTTCTTCTATCACTCTTCAGATCAAGCTGAAAAATGCTTGGCTAGACTATAATATATTAATACTTTTAAATTATTATCATATTTGCGTATTACCCTTGTTTTGTAGTTCAAAGCCGTTCATGGCGACGACAGGCCACAACACAAAGTATTATATCATCAAAAGTATTATGGTTGTACTGAAGGTGTAAAAGCTGTTAACAAAATAATAAAAAATTTATAAGCCGTTGCAAATGCAATGGTCATGCAGAGAGGTAATATATGTGAACAAATTGGGGCTATAAAATTGTAAGAACTGTTTTTGCAAGTTGCAAAAATTTATGTACCACGATGATTAGTCATTCAAGATGCTGCGACCTTTCTACGGGTTGGCGCGTGTACAACAATGTGAGACGAAGAATAATAAAAATTAGTATGCTAATAAAAATTATCCATTAACTGGCAGCTAACCTGAAAAGTCAAGTCTTAGACGAAGCTATAATATTTGGCCTAGAGTCATTCATATTGTGATAATTACTCTTTATGCATACGTTTTTCGTAAATACATGTCGTGAATATTTTTGAGCAACGTGTTGTTGTTGAATTTTTGCTGGTTAGATCATCCACAAAATCGGACAATTTTCAAAATAATGTAATAAAAAGCTAAACTACGTTTTTGTGGTCACATTAGCAAAGATACATTTGATTCATCATGCTCACATTATCATCCCAAAGATGTAAATATGCATGTGAATTGCAAAAATCTTTTCGGTCATATCACAGCCATGGGTAATATCATTGTTGCCATCATCGTCTTTCTACCGACGTTTTAAAAAGTTGGTTGAGATTTTATGCGAAGTGCATGATGATGAGTGGTAGTACCCATTCCATGATGCAGCTCATTAGCGGAAAGTTAAAAAACAACCGACAAAAGTTATTCAACTTTACTTTTTGCAAATGTTTTGAGCTCTTGTTGGGTCAGTTAGTTAGCAATTGCAATTTAAAAGGAATACGCATGTGTTTCATGTACTACATGTTTGAATTTTTTTCGGCTTCTCTGAAAAAAACCACTTGTTGCAAATCGTTTGTTGTTGATTCTCAACAGTAAAACCACCGAAGGCCAGTAGCCTGTTGTTGGTTTAGCGTCAGTCATCAACATCAAAGTCTTTGAGCTCGCTCTGGTCTGCTCTGTTTTTTTTTTTTGCAAGAATATTCTGCAGAAATACGGTTTACATTTATTCCTACGATATAGCTACATATTTTTTTTTAATCTGGTTTGGTCCCCGATTATGGCACAATCATTACAAGACAAGATGCACATTAGCTAATGTACGTGCATGCTTTTTTGCAAACATTTCGTTTCATTTTCATGATCATCGTCTTATTTATTTATCATTATTATGTATGTGGACTTGGTTGTGATTAGGGTTTCGGTTTGTTCATTTGGCATGCATGCAGATTATGATGAGGATGGTTATGATTAAACAGGACTACGTTTAGGGTCAAAATTTTAGCAGAGATCATCTTGTAATCATTTACAAAAATGTTTCTTGCACTTCTTTGGGCCACAGATACGGCCACGTTGTTTTTTTTTTACTACTAAGTTTTCTTTGTAGTGGTGGTAAACACTAATCAGTTATATTATTCTAAATGGCCACAACTAAATTATAAAATATATTTTCTCTGGGTTCTCGCACTTGTTGATTTCAAACTTAAACCAAACTCGAATGATGAATATATTCAACAATATTCAAAACATACCACAGTAGTATCAAATATGCCATACAACTCAGTATTTTCTCCTTTTTCTTCTTCTGGTTGAAATTTAGTTCATTTTTAGTAATGCTCACGATCAGCGTCTTTTGTTTCCTCATTATTTCTTAAAGGCAGTTTTAATAGATAAAATCGGACCGTATAAGTACCAAGCACGTCCAATAATCATATCATAAATTTACCACTTTACCATTTTCTACATGATTTTGTATCTTTGCAGCAATACAATGCGTGGGCAAATTTGCCATTATTTGTAAACTTGAAAAATGGATAGGTTTGTGCAAGAATATCTGTTTTGTCTATTTCATTAGCTTTCATATTTTGTTATTTACGAGTGTTTTGAATTCTTTTCTAGTATTTTAAAAGAAAAACGTAGAAAATGAGAATTCCCTCACACTAAATAACGCCTCATTGTGAATATTCTAAAAACCTATCTCAGAGCAAAATAACAAGACAGAAGATAGTGTAAGTAAATATTAAATGATCAATCATCGTTTCGTGAGTCAGTGAGTCTGGCTGAATATTTGTTGATGTCAATTAGCCAAACTACTGATTGCAAATTTTAAAAAACTACAAGGTCATTGTAGTACATTCCTATTTCAAAAACATAAATAATAACTCGTTTGACTATTTATCTCATTAAACCATGCCAAATGATAGGTTCATTCTTATTTTATAAACCAATGAACAATAATCGTATTTTAAATTCATAAACTTAGATTTTATAGCCTCTATCACCTGTATACTTCTTTTATTTCGTGAACAAATTATAGAACAAAAATTACTGACTGACTGAACTGTTTTAATGAGCTCGGGCTGATTTTTGAGCAAGGAATAACCATCTATTTCGATTCGTGAATGTATAAGAAGCACAGGTATATATTCTTGACATAACGGAACTTTCTTTTCTTTTTGGGCATCAAGTTCAGGGAAAAATTTTTGTACTCTTATTAAGAGATTGGCTTTGTTGAAAAATCAATTAAGTAATTGATAGCTACTGCATTCCTTTATTAGCATGTGTACTTCTTGAATACATAGTTGATATGCTACATAAGTTTAAGTCGTTAGACGAATTCTTGGTTGACAAAGATCTATAGGTTGTTAATCAATCAATGTTTTCTTAAGGAGAGGATTAGTAATCAAAATTCAATATCATCATTTCAACCCAACGATTCGTAAACACATACCAATATTACTTTAATATTTTTTACCTTTATTCATCAAATAAGTATTGAATTATTAGAGTCATCATCTTTTCTATTCAATGCAATTAAGATTATAGTGGTAAGATAAAAGCAGGCCAGTCCAAAGAAAATACTACTTTATTGTGCCTGCAAAGTCGTACTTCGTACATGAATATATGGTATCTACTCTGGCGTTTGAACCAATGAACGGAGAACAGATTGAAAAGAGATTAAAAAGCTGAGTGAGTGGTTTATTGGGTGCAATAATTTAAGTAATTAAAAGATGACAATCCGATAAGATTTGGGACTTGACCTGAGCTGAACACATTGAAGATGTATTTGGAAGACTATGTGAAGGGCAATAAATTTTAGTAATGAATCGGTGCTACTTCTTTTAACAGACTGATATCTTCTCTCTATCTTTTTTTAATTCATTCTTATTACTGTACAAGATTCTTTGTCATGTCTTTCCTTTATGGATTCAGCTCTACTCCCATTATCGAACAAAAATGAAAACTGGAGTTAGATTTGTAATACTTCTGAAACTGCTGGCAATGGCTACCTATTCATTACATTACTAAATTCAAGATGATGTCCGAAGATCAATTGAATAGAATAGTTATTTGAATGGCTGATCTCAATCTGAATAGCAAAATAAAAAGCTCTGAAATATGTACATGCTTTCATGCATACGGACAAAAAGTTAAAAATTCAAAGGGAAATTCCAACCTAGGTACGGGTACGGCCATTTATTTCACAACCATAATTTTATATCGATAGACGGCACTGTGTCGTCCAAGGTGTGTACAATACAAAAACTCGCATTATTATTAATAATCCTTGTCTACATAAGTAGTGATTGACTGTATGGAGCTGCCAACTTGAAACAAACAAAAAGAGATAATTCCTCTATTTTATTATCACAAGTTGAACAAAAAATCCATCTATAAAATCTTCTTTATACGCAACAAACATAACATTACTGCTATCATTCAAAGCGGAAAAGAGATTTGTTAGCTTGTCAGATTTGCTTGGGAGCTTGTGCGCTAATTGACAGGTTTGATGAAATTCATCTCTTATTTCAATGTTCCACACACGTATGATAAGATATGATAACAGCATTAAAATATTTGTACTCGTGCAATGTACAGTGTTCTTTTGTGAACATCCTCTTGCATAGCACTTTAAGATGCCTTTGTAGTACGCAATGCAATATATTTCTATCTCATCTTTTTTCTTAAACTTGATAATGGTGCCTTGTCTTTTCTCTTGGTTGTAATTGTGACGCTCATAAATGTTAAGAAAAGGTATGAAATGGTGATGTTATTGAAGCCTACATTTTATGAACTTAAATGCATGATAAATACTATATTATTTAAAAATATATACAAAACTGATAAAATTGCAAAACGCTTTATTTACTGTAATCTTTTTTCTCAAAAGTCCCTTGAGCGTTTTTGTTTATAAATGAAAGACAGAGCACAGCGTTTTCGCTAAATACTTTGGGTTTTTGAATTGCGTATCAACTTTCAAGGTACAAATTACATGAACAAGCGTTCATTTGGTGTGCTACTATCTGCTAAAGAGGGCTTCATTCATTTATCCGTAATAGATTATCTACATCTTTATTTTTTCCCTTCCTCCTCCGTCTCCTCCCCTTTTTGCCAGTGAAACATTCCATTCAATTGTGTTTACTTCAAATTAAATTGCACAGCGAGCACATCAATTCTTTCCTTTAATAAGCCGTTTTACTTTCTCAAAATGTATCATCATCCTCATTTTTATCATCATGATCATAAAAACCCAGATATATATTTTACCGTTCATCGTTCCCTCCATCGACAACACACTGTCGTGGCAGTTTACAAGCAAATGCATTTGTCTTGAATTGTACACAGGTAAAATTACATATGAATATAATATTTTCATAGGATGATTGACTTAACATTGCAGTAATGCTCCTTTTTGTGTCCTAATAAAACGCTGGAAGGAATTCGACGTTTGAAAATGAGCCTAGCCAGATGACAAGACTCTCTTGTCTTCTGTTGAGCAATTTTAAGAATTCCTTTCCGAGAAGACGTCGTCGACTTATATTATAGTTAGCTACCTGCTGTTACTGTTACGATTTTTAGTGCCAAGAACGACTTAAATGTCTGTAAATTGACCTTTTATGCATATTATGTATTTTACATACAATATTCTCCGTATCATCAACATATCTTACCTGTAAGTCTGGTTTCCCAAGTTAATAATACGGTGACGATGCATGATGCTCCTCCAACAATCAACATTATTAGTATAACTTATAACCATTATATTCTAAGTATCATCATATCATAATGATTATCATATTATTCAAGACCATGGGCCATTTTAGAGGACAATCTCCGATATACAGTGTGTATTACAATATAACTACGTGTACTTCAACAATTACATTAGATTTTTTAATCCTTTCCCTAATTCGCATTTTGGCTCATTTTCGTTTTATGATAGCATTACATTATATTAGTATCCTTAATATGCAGATTAGTTACATTCTTGTGCATTCTAAATTACTTTTTTTCTACACCTCACTAATTCCAATGATGATGATACAATGAGTGTTTTAATTGCTATCATGTTTGTAGTAGTATGAATGGAGTATATACAACAAATGCAAAAGACTAAACAGCTAGTCCGGTTTTTATTGAGTTGAAGATTACGAAAAAAAACTTGCAAACCCCTCATTACCCTTTATCTCTTCTTCTGTAGAACTCTTGGAAAAGCAATAAAATGAATAAAAACTCGAGAATTCAACATTACCACCTGATAACAAATTATATTTTGTCAGGTATTATGCCTATTGCAATATTTATTCATTTCAAAAACTACTTTTCTTTCTGTTCGGTTTTTGCAGTGAAGTAATTTCAATTCTTCCACATCAGTTGAAAGTCATTATTTCTTCTGTCCTGTAGAGCACAGCAAGTACCATAATGTCAGACTGATTGTACTGTAATTGTTCTCTTCCCAGTTTGCTGGTAGAAGTAGCAATAATAATCATCATTACAATCATCCAAAAAGAATTCTCACATTTGAGCAGAAAAAGTATTTAGTTGCTGCTAAATGGCAAGTGACAGCCAAAAGCAGTATGGCTATTCGCATAGGTTTTTGCTGGGCTGTTGTTGAACAAAAAAATGTTTGATGGTAAAAGCAACTTTAACAGGAACTTGCTTTTAATGGCAAATGGCATGCTAAATACTAATGGATTGTTGCTAATGGCCTTCCCTTCTTATTACTTTACTTCAGCCTATTCGACGCGTTTTCCTTGTTAGTAAAATCTCTGTCTTGTACTAACTTGAGTACATGGAGTATGTGTGTTTGAAATGGTGTGGTTGGGGCTACTACTTGACCGTGTAGTGCTTTTGAACTTAAAGTCAAGTATTTTCATATTATTAAGTGCTTGTCGGCATTTCCTCTACATAATCTTCCAATTTTCGAAAGAAAATTGCAGTACAATATTATTGCTAAATGATTATTATGCGATTATCTTTCATCTGCTGGTATAAAGTGTTTATACTCCATCACAATGAGGCTTGTCCACACATGCGTGTAAAAACTATTCAAAAGTTACAAGAATTTCATAAATTGGTCGCCTCGGAAGACTGGTGGTTTTAATGTTTTAGGAACTGTCGAATTATGACTTTAAAATCAAGATTAGGCCCTCTGATTTAAGAATTCCGACTTAAAACCTAACCGATTAGGGTTAAGCCAAGGAAGCAACATCAATTTAACATGAAATTAACAGGGGAATAAGGAACTGACATAATATCTGTTTGGAATTAGTACTTACATACAATACACAAGCTTCGTTTTAAGCGAAAAGTTGATATTTAAAAAAAAATCACACAAAATGAATTTCCTGTGTATCAAATACTGTACAAAAATGCATTTATCAGGAAGAACAAACTGGCTGCTAAATAGTGAGATAATAATGACCGAACTATTATAATGCAGCTTATAGAAAATGTTGAGAAAATAACATATTTTAATAAACATTCCATTTTACGCTGCAGATAAAAAATCCCTTTTATGCAGTGGAATAATGCGTTATAGAAATTCATACGATTTTTATCGTGGCTGTTGCATGCACCATGTTTACAGGTAGCAGCAGAATAACTTAAATCAAAGTAAAAATATTTTGATTATATCTTAGCTTCCACTTTTTAGTGGTAAATTAAAGTGGGATCGAGAGAAATATTTCGGCTTCCTTTTTAATCCTTTGAAAATTACGGCAGCTCCTGTTGCTGGCCATGAGTTTATAGCCTTTTAGATAACTATCTCAGCTTCTATATCGTGTGTATCATGTAACGAAAGAAGAAAATTCCGTGTAGAATCACAAAATCGTGTTTCGTTGCTAGAACCAGAATGCAACTAAATATTGACCGCTTATTGCATATTAGCGTTTACTCATTCAGTCACCACTTTTTTATATTACAGTTTTTTATCAGAATTTTAGGCAAAAGTTATGATTCGCACTGGTTTCCTTTGATCCTAGTTATGTGACGATGGATATTCTGATGAATAACCAACGGAGTTCAATAGACATCCATCACATTCCACAAAGGATTTAACATAATATATTATGCGAAAATGCAGTCAAGTGACTGACTCAGCTTAGCCACTAAAAGGGCTACCATCACTTATTAAAAGGTAGCTATTTACTAGTTATGTAATGCCCAAATAAATGGAATTGGTTGTTCAAAACTCTAGTTGACTTCAGTTCACAGTAACAAAAATATTTTTGGTGTCGTGATGCCCTGAAGATGGTTTACTGTTTGTAACCGAAACGTCGGCATTAAAGTTTATTATTTCAAAATCATGTCCTCAAACGTCGTTATTTCCTTTACTAATAAAAATATTTTTTGGGAGAAAAATGCATTTTTTACGATCTTCTTTTGTTTCTCGTATTTTCAGCATTTTGTTGTTTGACTGTCATCATCCCTCAAGTTTAAAACAAAAAAGTTTATCTTAAATCAGTAAAACAGTCTCTTGTCCATTGTAGTACTTTAGGTTCATAGTAATATGAACAATGTGCCATGTTTTCATCTCTCTTGGACGAGACGAGAGTACTGCATCGAATTTCAATGAAATCTGACTCTAGCATCAAAGTGATGATTCAAGTTTTTATCTCTAACTTTACATGAAAATGAATGCACATCCTCACATCACCCATGAATCTAGGTAAACTTGTTACATAGGTTTTTCAAAAAAAAATTAAATGACTAAAACTAAAAGTTCATCAGTCTATAATTCTGTATAAGGATAAAGTTCACTGTAAACAGTGGAGTTTGACTCTTTATACTGTTCATGAGATGCAGTGCATTATTGTGGGATGTTTTGTACTTTGTACCATACCAGAAAAATATAAGTTTGTATTTCCCCTATTCAAAATCATCAAGTTATTTATGGTCATCTCCTCGCACATCAGAAACATGAGTCATTCTTTTATATTTTTACCACATAAAACACTAAATTATTACGCATTGTTATTTTCAATTTCATGGGTGTTATGAGCCAACAGGAAAGCTCGCAGTGTCAATGTCATCATATCATCATCCTTTCTGAAAAGGCTTGAATCGTACTTGTATTCTTTGTTGTTTGGTAAAATGTACTTGACATTAATATTCGTTTGAACCCGTAAAATGCAGACTGGCCATTTATGCACAGCACACTCGAACTGAATGGGCATCTATCGATTTCAATCTATCGATAACGAGCATCCGGTTAGTTCATTCCTTGATTGTTAGGTTGCCGTTACTGGTATGGTCATTCAATGAAGAGACTGCCAATAGTTCCAATATATTTAACTTAGTTGAAATGTATCGACAAATAGCTCATTGATTGTGTCTGGATGATTAATCTCTGAATTGTGTACCACTTTCCATTTCGAGCTTTACTTTATACCAAAATTATATGAAAATCAAACTTATTCAAACGGATTTAAAGAATTTATCTATTCTTCTTTAAATTTTTTTTAAACGCAAAGTACAAGTCTAAAGGAGACAGGCTTCAAGTAAAAGACAAAACAAGGAAAAACTAGCCACTTGTTTGGAGTTGGGTTGGTGAACAAAAGTACAAGTGCCAGTGTGAGGGTACAAATGTTTATGCTTAAATACTGTGGTATGCATGTGTACAAAGTTTATATTGAGAGGGAGAGGAACCGCCCTGTCAGTCTGATACTTTTTTATTGTGTCTTTATCAGATTTTTTCCATCTTTGCACTTGGCTTATTTTTATGTTACGCTACAGTTACCGTATTATTCATCTATTCTGTGAATATGAACCTGTTGTTGTTCCTCTCGCTGTTACATTGCAATTGCTTGATACAGAATAATAATATGCATAATCAAGATTCCACCTGCTGGTCCACATGGACATCGCATCGTGCCATGCACATTTTCATACGCTATTATATCACCTATTGCAGTTTTATTGTGGAATTGCTTTGAATGGTCCATACATAAATTAAGTACAACAATATGTTATTATGAGTAAATGTGCGAGCAAACTTGAAATAAAAATTTGAGCAACAGATTTATATATTTCCCATTACATTGGGAAAAAAAGGAAAAGGAAACGAATAACATGTCTTGTACTTGTCTGACTTTTTATATTTAAGTAAAATGTGTTCTTGATGAATAAATTAATGATCTTAATACTCAACATGCAATTTATACTTATCCATTTTTTCTGTTTGTTTATTGCAGGTATGTCCCATCCTCTATTAATGATACTCACTTATGAAGGTACATTAGAAGTCCAGGGGAGAAGTACAAGGAAAGGGAAGATGATTTATTTTATTTTGCTTACTAAACATGCACTTCATGTTTTCCTGTGTTGGAAGCGAGCAAGTTGAATGTTTGTTTGTTTTTGATATGTTGTCACATTGAAATTGCTCATGTAATAAGTACAATGCATAATCCATAATAATGGGCAAATAATTAGATGCAAAAGAATGAAAAGATAATACACGGAACATCCTATCCATTTTGTCAGTTTTAATGGTTAAGCTGGTATTTTTATTGCAATCATAATCATCAAAACTTATGTATTAATATCACGTTTCGTGGACTCTGAAAAACAAAACGCTTGCATATAATACATTTTAGATATTACATTAGCCTTGCCTTTTATAGGTTTTCGTAAATCCAGAAAAATGCAGTTGCAACCAAAACTGTTAATTCGTTGCAATGCTTCGTTTGTTCTAACTTACATGCAGCCAATTAGAGTAATGTGAAAGAGTAAATCGTATAAAAATTTAAGCTACTAGGATAATCTAAAGGCAAGGAAAGAAAACAGTTTTTGCGTAACAAATAATATTTCATCATTCATTCATGACTAACCACGTTAGTTATTTTGTGATAAAAAAAGCTTCCATAAAAACCGTAGAAGGTACTTCCATCAGCTTCAAGGTAAACAATAGCTGTGGCGTATGGGCTTTTATGAATGAATGAGCAGGCTGAATGTTTGTATTTTGTATACTTACAATATAGAAAACTAGCTGGCTTTATTATCATTATTAGCGTTGGAAAAACTAGATTTTCATGCAAATACAAGATTTTGTGTTCAAAGTAAAACTGTAATCACATTAGCAAATCTTAGGAATGTTGTATGACTGCCAACTTATTTATCTACAAGTACAACTCGGCTAGAAATTAGAAAAGAGAGAACCAACCTGAAAAAAATCTAACAAATAATCTATTTAGCAGCGCTTTTAGTCAAATGGAATTTGGTTGAATAATTTATGGACGAATAAAGTGCATCCTGAAACTGAAATGCAAAACAGAAAAGTCCTTATAGATTCCAATGTAATCTGTAATCGTTCGAATCAATTACGTGTGTGTCTGGTTATTTTTTGGAAATCATGAAATCATAATCCGAAATAAGCAATTCCATTATTTGTTCGTCATCATGTTCTAAAGAGACCTTGTAAGGGATGTATATTCATTTTAGAAACAATCCGTGAATAAATTAAAAAATATTACGCCTGAAGAACTACATTGAAATTCATAATAAATTAGATTGTCAATTTGCACTTTAATTAAATAATGACTAATGAATGACGTAAAAAATGATACATGCTTACATAAGATTTTAATCTGAAACTTTGCTTAAAATTATACATGCATACCTTTATACCATTTTGTATTGAAAAGTTTTACTCTCAGAGTTTCTGCTACTTTAATTATTTATGTTGCACCTTTCTTCGGTTGTGGTTAATTTTGAATTTCAAAGCTTATTCATTTCATTTCCCCAGAGGTCAAATTCTAACTAGAAAAAAGTTACGAAAATTAGCTACGAACACAAAAACACAATCAGTAATTTTTTGCTCATGTCATATAGGTATACAGATATTTTCGTAATCAAAAATGCATATATATTTGCAAATAATTACATAGTTAAGCATTGGTCATCATGATTTCAAATTAGGAATTAAAAAACGTGCCCAGCGAGCACACCACTTCACCACACAGTTCATGACTATTTATTGTTACTCTCCCTTCTGCCACAAACTCTCCAAATGATGCAGAATATAGTTTTGTGTTCATATTTGTTACACACTAATGCAGGAGCAAAGTCATGAGACTACAATTCATAAAGACAGTGTCATTATTTGATCTTCGTGATTTTTAGCGCTGACAAAAAATATTCCACTACACTACAACTATCACAATCAGTCCAAACCTTTTATTTCATTTAAACTAAACACATGTCCATATTTTTATTATTTTAACTCGTGCCAAAGCATATCCCAACTGACCAGTCACAGAAAACAAATAAATAAAACAAATTTTACATTTTTGCTCGTAATACATAAATGATCGTCATAATAATAATTCGTATTATATTACATAATCATACATTTATGCATCGAAATTATATTCTTGAAACTTAATCACACAGAAAAAAAAATGTTATAAAGTCAGTCAGGTTTTCAGCGATATGCCCTTACTTTACCAAGCTCCCTGTAGAGACATTTTTGTTTTCAGGTTAGGGAAAGAAAACCATAAAGCAAAGTAAGGCAATAATTTATGATAAAACAGAGCAAAGAAGATAGATATGCAGAAAACCCTGTAGTTTGATTTTAGTATTGTAAACTATATGGCTTTATAGTACTTTGCTGATAAAAAACGAACGACATGCTTGCATGCAGATTACAGATCACAGTCAATGATCATCTGAGAAATTTGAAGGCACGAATCGCACGACCATTGCAATGACAAAAAAAGTACATTATGGTACCCCTTTGACCGACTTGAATCAATGATTCAAGCCATTGTTGCAGCGGTGTGGTTTGGTTACCACTTAATTTGGTGAGTACGAGGCGAGGGAATGAAATGAACTATTTGATATTTTTGTTAGAGGAAGAAAATTAGGTGTGTTGTTATAAGTCAAGTGGTGAATGATATCTCTCAGTAGAGAGGGCACGGGTACACCAGCAGGATAGGAAGGAGTGCCACTTTGAAGGATCGCTGAGAAATTGACAGAAAAGTGACAGATGAATCTATTTAAACAGGGCAAGGTAGTGGCGTGAATGAAGACTAGAGCCACAAGTCAAATTATCTTATGTTAATTTAATGCATGGTTTATTAAATCGTAATTCCCTGGAAATTAGTAGAGGTACATGAGTCCTAATTGATGAGTTATAATCCATTTCAAATAGGTATGAGGAAACCCAACTTGTGTTTGAACTTCCCTGCCTTTAAGATCACATACCATAAAGTCATAGTCATAGCCATAACATAATATATTCTCTTTCGGAAAAAAAATTGCAGCGCAGCTCAAAATAATAGACCAAATTAAAAGATAAGGCATATTGTCGATTTTATGTATATTTATCGTCTACTTGAACAAGTTCAAAATATGCTAAACTATAATTAAGGAAGACTTAATAATACCAATTACTAAGCAAAAGTTACTTGTTCATACCCAATCATCAAGAACGAACTGAAAGAGATTTTCGCTATTTTATTTTCTTCTTGTTGTTTTGAGGTTGAATGAAATCATCACTTGACTAAGGAGAGAACAAGTGGACAAAACAATATACCCAATCAACTCAACTGATCATTCAACAAGCACAAATCGCAATCTTGTAGTTTTACTATACAATGTAATGTAGTCCCAAGTCGACTACTTGTACTTTTACTGAAAATAATAAAAAGCCATAAGATATCTAAAAATTGCCACAAAAAAGTTGCATGCACTCTTTTTCTCCACACAACACAGCAAGAAATCTTTTTAAACAACGGTCACAGTCGTGTCGTGGGTATTTGTGCACATGTTACTTTCAATGAATTCTTTTAAAACTGCAGTTGGTGGAATCTATTGTCACGTTTATACTTGCACGTAAAAACCGGACCCTAGAAAAAAATAATGAATGAAATTACTAAGGTTGGGCTCGTAAATGAGAATGAGTATTATCGTACAATGAACGAGAGTGTATTTTTTTCTCCTGAAATGTTTTCTAAAACTCAATCTTTCTAGCTATTGCCAAAATGTGCTGAGATTTGTTGCAGAAAAAAGAACATTACATTTTGTAATGACGGATAGGGTAATTTGGATAAAAGAAGAATGGAATGGTTATTATGATGAGGATGATGCTGGTTTTATGATGATATTGAACTGACTGCTGTGATCAGAAAGAGAGAGGATTATTAAAGATACCGAGTTAACTTCTGAATGAAATGAAGTGTAGAGTCCCTTTCCAACCCACCAATAATAATAATCCGTTTTTATGGTAGTGGCACTTGTGTTGTGTATATAGATAGCACAATAACTAGTTTGGATTTAATTTTTTATGAATAAAAAAGGCAAGAGTCAAGTTAAAACAAAAGAGAGGAACGGTAATATTTTGGAGATTGGGATAGGCACTTTTGCTGAAAAAAATACAATGAATTTCGAAATTTATCTTTACTACTGTAGTATTTTTGACGGATTGTGAATAGAACAATAGAAATTGTGTTTTCCATGTGTAAAAAGTATATCATCATCACCACACTACTTGACTGGTAATATATTATGCAAGCACGAAAATTATGGGGTATGGATTTGAATACGATTACAAAGGTGAAAATTTTTTCGATTGATGGAAATTGCTAGAAATTACGAAATGGAAGACAATGACGCTAGCTGATGTGGTTAGAAAAGAGATTTTCTTAGGATTATCTATCTGAAGTTATAATTTAGATATGTGGACATTATAACATGTTCAATATCTTCTTTATTTGGCAAAAATGTTGCGGTTTGAGACACTCCAACCAGGTGTCTGAGTTTTTATGGCGATCATGTAGCAAGTACAATGAAAGAAATTACAAGACCATTGTTTCTATCTCTTGAACTAGCCTGGATGAATGTTGTTTATCTGGTGGTTTTTCTTTTTAGTACTCTCAGTTTATTTTTTTTACAGGGTTTGGTGTTTGGAAATAATAATTGTAAAACAATGTGATTAGCAATGGTTCAATCACCTATTTTAGCATGAATGAGAACAG